>SJYA01000390.1:281116-419226 GCA_006410615.1 Neotragus moschatus
TCACTGGGTGTTTTGTCAGGGGGGTGGTTATGATGCTATATCCTAGTCACCCAGGATGTCACCTTTAGGGGAAAGCAGGGGGGCTTTCTGCATTGTCTCCTGAAACTGCGTGTGAACCTACAATTGTCTCAAGATAAAAGTTTTCAAAAGGACACTGCTGCTGCTGCTGCTAAGTCGCTTCAGTCGTGTCCAACTCTGTGCAACCCCGTAGACGGCAGCCTATCAGGCTCCCCCGTCCCTGGGATTCTCCAGGCAAGAACACTGGAGTGGGTTGCCATTTCCTTCTCCAATGCATGAGAGTGAAAAGTGAAAATGAAAGTCACTCAGCTGTGCCCGACCCTTAGCGACCCCATGGACTGCAGCCCATCAGGCTCCTCCGTCCATGGGAGTTTCCAGGCAAGGGTACTGGAGTGGGGTGCCACTGCCTTCTCCACAAAAGGACACTAAGCATGCTATAACTTCAGTAGCAGAGAAATACCGGAAGCAATATTTATAAACATCCAGTATGGGGATTGCATTAGCTTCCCGCAGCTGCTACAACAAATTCCCACAAATTTGGTTGGCTTAAAACAATAGAAGTTTATCACCTCACCATTCTGGAGACCAGAAATCAGAAATCCAGGAAGGTCATCCAAGGGAGATTCTACAGCCACGTGGCTTCGCGCTCTGCCCCATGGTCCACGGCCCCCAACTCACACCTCTGTCTTTCCGCTTCTGTCCAAACCTCCTCTTTCTCCTACGAGGTCAGTTGTCCTTGGATTGAGGGCTCAGCGGGATACTTGAGGACGCTCTCATCTCAAGATCCTCAATTACTTCTGTGAAGACCCTTTCCCAAAGAAGACAACAGTTATAGGTTCCAGGGACTATGATGTAGAAACGTCTTTTGTGGGGAGCCACAGTGCAACCCACGACCTGGATGAAGTCATCTGAAATCTGTGTGACATCAGAAGGACTCTCAGCCCCAAGCCCACATCCAGCCCACCACACCCCCAAGTGTTGACTGCTAAGTTCTCAAAAGAGGTTGGCAGCTGATGGGCTGTGGGGGCCTGGGCTTCCACCTGGCTGGATGGCTCCATTGGGAAGTTCTCCAGAAATGCCCTCTTGGGTCCCATTGTCGAGTCCACAAAAGCTGGACAGGGTGTGCAGTCTGGTTTGGGATGGTGGCGTCCTCTGATGACCTGGAGCAGAAGTGGACACAGGTCTGGCCTGGATGAGTGCTCCTCTGGCTCCTTACAGGTGTCTGCTAAGGAACCGTCCCTGGAACCGCTCGCCACGCTGAGCGCAAGCCCCAAGTGAGGAAACCACAACCATTCGGGATAGTTTACATTCTTAATTACTCCAGGAGAAGTCAATTACATCTCAGGGACTGCTCACTCTGCAGTTTTCATGAGCAAACAGACACCAAACAGCCTCGGCTGCGGAGCTGGGATCTTGCTGTATGGGGGTCTCGTGGGGGCTGTGTGGAGCTCTGGAGACCCAGGTGCTGGCCAGGTATGGCCACCACCGCCAGGTGAGCCAGCAAGAGTCCCCTCTTCAGCTCCCTGAAACGAGGGAGCTGGCCACAGCACTTTGCCCGCTGTGAGATGCTTTGCCCTGCTCTGACCCTCCTCTAGGGTCCCCGCTTTCCTCCTCGTACCAGACTCCTTCTGATTCTGGAACCACCACGCCAGCATCTGCATGGCAGGTGCCAGGCTCTAGGATCAGCCTGCCTGGGCTCAAGTTCTGACCCTGCTCCTTAGCATCTATGCGGCTCTGGGCAAATTACACAACCTAAGTCTCAGCGTCCACATCTTTGAAACAGGTGATAGCAACCTACCTCGGAGATAAAGACAGACTCGTGTGCACTCAACTCGTGTCAGCCACACAGACACTGATAATGGCATCACCATTCAGGGCTTCCTTCTGGTCCTTCCCACACTGACCCCTTGTTGGTCCTCACCCGCCGACATCCCCCTCTTAACACCTCATTCAGAGCAGAACGGGGGCAGGTCAGCTTCACCAGGGCACAAAATATGGAAAGGCATGGGCACAGCCCTCTCCTTGGCTGGCAGGCCTGGCAGGACTTCAGCCTATCCTAGCCCAGGCAGCAGGCCGCCTCCTAATGGCCAGGACTTGCAAGGAGAGGCTATGCTCCTATCCAGCTTTCTGCAATAAGTTGAATCCTCACAAGTCTCCTCTCCATAGAAATCTCTCCAGGGGAAACTGACTTCCTCTCTGCACCCCAACTTTTGCTCCAGGTGCCCCCCAAGACTGTCCTGAAAGTCAGAGCTTAGGGTCAAGGGTTGGAGAAGGAAATGGCAATCCCACTCCAGTCTTCTTGCCTAGGAAATCCCATGGACAGAGGAGCCTGGTGGGCCATAGTCTCTGCGGTTGCAGAGTTGGACCCAACTGCTTGACTGAGCACACGGGGGCAAGGATGGGCTTAAGATGCTGACTCACGGAGCTGGGTGGGAGCGTGAGGCCTAAGCACGTGATCAGGAAGGCTCACGGGTGTTCGGAAGGGGTCACAACACCAACTTAGAGGATTATTTGAAAAAGGAAGAGCCTGGAGCAGCATTGCGGTGAGAAATGGAAATCATGTTGGGGTCATCAAACCATCCCTGTGACTTAAACTCTCGCTAACCCGGTACATCCTGCAGTCATTCGGCCAGAGCACACCAGGTCCCCATCTGGAGGCACATGGGCTCCGGTCCAAGGATGCGCGCGGGGCAGGCTCCGCTGTGGGCTGTGATGGGGCTGTCTGCGGGCCAGGACCAGCAGGGGAGCTACTCTGTTCAGAGCAGTGACCACATCACTGCCCAGATGTCCCTGCCAGACCACAGAAGCCCCGAAGCAGGGCTTGGGCACCTGCGCTTCAACAAGCTGGCCTGAACCCGGGGGGCACAGGGGAGGGGCTGGCCTGGATGGGCGCAAGAAGGGGGCTACAGGAAGACAGTCAACCCCTGGACAGGAGCAAAGCGTCATCCACAGATGTGCTGGTCTGTCTGTCCAGAGGGGAACATTAGCACGGGCGCCTTACCCTCCAGGCCCTGTGTCCAGATGTCCGGTGTGGACTCCTGGCTGCCGCAGTCAGCAGTTTGGGCCACCGCATCTGGGAGCCACAGGCAGGATGGGGCCTGGTGCACAGAGTCTGGGGAAAGGCCCCTGGAGAAGGGGCGGCTCGGTGGGGAGCCCAGAGGTGGGTGGGCTTGGGGTGGAGGGAGATATGTGTTCCAGAGGGGAGCCACGTGCCACAGTCAGGGGCACACGGCCCAGTCGGGGACCTGGAAGCAGCACCTCGTGCCCAGCAGGCAGAGCGTGCAGGGGAAGCAGGACCAGAGCAACCGCACTGCAGCGCCCTGCCACCCGCGGGGCTCCTCTGAGCTCTCCTGCCGAGCCCCGGCAAGACCTGCTGCAGGCGGGAGGCCTGAACTTGCTGGTGCCCTGAAGCTGCTGAAGATTGTACACCCACCCGCCACGCCTCCCCTGGTCCCACCCAGCTCACCCAGGAAACTGTTTTCAGGATGCAGTGTTTAAAAACATAAGGGCAGGAGGAGAAAGGAGAGACAGAGGATAAGATGGTTGGAAGGCATCATCAGCTCAACAGACATGAGTCTGAGCAAACTCCGGGAGATGGTGAAGGGCAGGGAAGTCCCCAGGGCCGCAGGGTCGGACTCAGCTGAGCAACTGCAAAACCACAGTGTGTAGAGGCAATAACCATTCTCTGTACCCAGATCCTCCGAACAGCTGGATACACACGGGAAAGTGTCCTCACAGAGCAGTAGCTAGTTCAAGAAGGGCTGGGGAACAGAGATGTGCTGCGTGGCATGGAGCTGCCCAGGGGAGCCGAGAAAGACTCGGGGGAGGACTGAGTCAGGTCCTGGAGGACTCAGGCTTCCCTGGTGGCTCAGCTGGTGCAGAAGCTGCCTGCAGTGTGGGAGACCCCGGTTCAACTCCTGGGTCGGGAAGATCTGCTGGAGAAGAAATAGGCTACCCACTCCAGTATTCTGGCCTGGAGAATTGGTCCATTGGGTCACAAAGAGTTGGACACAACAGAGTGACTTTCACTTTCACTTTGGAGGACTTGAGCTAGCTTCCCAGAAGGGACAGGAGAAGGGTACCCCTGGAGAGGCGGGCACAGCTCATGCAGAGGTGCTGGGGCACATTGCCAGGACACAGCGCCCAGCTTCCAAGTCACCAGGCACTCTGACCCGAGCCCTCTCTAACTCTGGGAGGGATAAACAGTGAAGGAAACTTCTGACTCTTCCACAGTCAACGCTGCCATGTCGGCTTGATTTCAGTGTTCCTGATTGCCACGCCACACCAGCCCACTTCTGCTATTGCCTCGTACCTACCGTGGGGAGGGCAGGGAGCCCCTCGTTCTCCAGACACAAACGGACAACTCTTCCCAGAAGGGCTTGGCCTGGTCTTTGGGGAGAGTCCTCACATCAGGGTGACTCTTTCTCCCCAAAAAGAACCTTGAATCCTCCCCAACTCCCCCCAGGACACACTGGACCCCTGACTGCCCACACAGCTCTGCCCTAGTGAGTGCTAGGACCCTGAACTTCCCCATCTGGGACCAGCTTCTCCATCCGTGAAACGAAGAGATGGGCCAAGACCAAAGGATCTCCAACTATCTCCCAGGGCCATGGGGGAGTGGGGGCCAGAGGGCAGGCAGGAGGCCCAGGCTCAGCCAGCACAGCTCCTCCTGGGTTTGCTTCACAGATCCAGTCTCCATGCACACGCACACACACACACACACACACACACGTGTACTGTGCGCACACATACATCCACACACGGGCACACACAGCAAGTTCTCTTGTTAAGAAAACGCCACCTGCAACAGGCAGTGGACTGACGGCTCCTCAGCGCCCCTCTGACCCCTGGGCCTGCATCCTGAAGGCGATCTTCCCGTCAACAAGTGATGGGATCACACGAAATGCAAAGAAAGGCAAAGTGGTTCAGAAAGGTCAATAAGAAATGCATGATTCAGGGCGCGCCTCCCGGGGGACTGCTGATGGAGGAGCTGTGATGAGAGTGGAGTTGCGGGAGGGGACAGTCACTCTGCCGACAGCCCCTGCATGTTTGGCAGAGGCCCAGGGACACGGCCACACTCGGCCACCCAGGTCAGCGACAGGAGGGGCAGGGCAGGGCATGGGAAAGCCAGCGTCCAGGGAGGAAGCCGGGCTGGCTCTGCCTTCTAACTGTGCAGGCACCCAGCTGTTGCCTGGCAACCGAAGATGTTTTCTGTCAAAGATGCAGAGATGGGATCGGATGGGGCATTTGTTTTTCTCCGTGTCATCCACCGGCTTGGAAGTCATCAGTGTTGCCTGGCTACAAAGTCAGCCCTGGCCCCTGGGTTCCCCAACCCTCCCAATACTGGACCCCAGGGAACTCTGGGCCTCCTGGTGGGTTGGTACATTGTACAGGCACAGAGGAGGGACCCAAGTCAGCCTCCAGCTGCCCTGAGAGCTCCGAAGCTTGCTCGGCCTTTCTGTAATGCTCACCCCCCACGCCCTTCCAGGCTGCCAAGTATCACATGAGGTGATCCTGGGCTGCCGGGGGCTGCGGAAACGAGGCTTTTTGCTCCCTGCTCCCAGCTCTGTGCCTTGACACCCCTCCCTTCTTGGGGGTGTCCCAGTGTCTGTCCAGCAGGAGAAAGGAGGACCAGGATTTTTAACAAATCGGCTGCACTGCGGCACTTCTTCCGCCACTGTTTTAACCCATTACCAGCATGTTTTGTAGGTGTCTCCCAGGTCAGTGTGAGCACTTAGCTTTCTCTTTACAGCTCTGTGGTATTGCATAGGGTAGACATACCCAAATTCATTTTTGTGTTTCCACGTGTTTCTCTTCCACCGGGGATGGGCATTTCCGATCTCCATGCACAGTCTTTCTGCAGCCTGGGGAATTTTCTTCTAGCATATCTTTGACTTCTGTTTCTATTTTCATAACAAAGAGCTGACATTGACTGTTTCCATTCATCAGGAACGGTTCTGAGCGTCTTAGGCATGTATTTTATTTACTCCTCGCAACAAGCCTGAAGGACGGTCACTTTTATCCCTTCACAGACGAGAGTCTAGGCACAGAGAGGGCAAGTAGCCCGCCCGAGGCCACACAGCCGGCAGTGCTGGAGCGGAGTCTGGCCGCCCTCCCTCTCGGCCAGGATGCCGCACGGCTGTGTCCTGACGAGCAGAGAGCGGCTCCTCCCTGGTCCCTCTCACTCTGCCCTCAGAGCTGGCACCTTCTCTCCCTCTCTGTCGACCTTTGCTCACACCTCTGAGGGCATCCCCACAGTGGATATTCTTCTCTGTTGCCCTGCTGTTTAGCACTGATGTCTTTTAATCCTCTCTTGGGTTTATCTCCCTGGGTAGTCCGCACTCCCAGCAGTGGTCCAGCCTTGAGCTTTCCGGCTCTGCAGAGGGGCCCTCCTCTCTGCCCCGTATCAGCAGGTGCGTCTGCTGAATGGGATCCGCATTCACAACTGTACCATCCTCTCTGCCCTGGCTTCTTCCTACCTGCCCCCCTCACCCTCTGTGTGGACTCCCCGCTATGAGTGTCCTGGGGCAATGGTAACAGGTCTCCACCAACTGGACACCTTGAAACACCAGGAGGTTATTCTCTCACCATCCCGGAGTCCAGTCCCACGTTCATTCTCTCTCCTAAGGCCTCAGGGGAGGGTCCTTCCTGCCTCTTCCAGCTGCTGGTGGTTCTTTGGCTGTGGCCACATCCCCTGAGTCGTTGCCTCCGTCCTCACACGGCCCCTCTCCTGTGTCTCCTCCTCCTCCTATAAGGACACTGGTCCTTGGTTTTAAGACCCACCTAAATCTAAAACAATTTATCCAAGACCCTTAACCATTAATAATTATGCTTGCAAAGAACGTACAAGTCAGGTCACATCTGAGGGTGCAGGTGGGCGCCAGTCTGGGGGCTCGGCCCGTCCCCTGCTCCACATCTCCAGCTCTTCCTCGAGCGGTTTCCAGGGAGCGCCCGCTCTGATGGATTTGGGAGGATGGGAGGAGGGAGGGCGCTGAGGACACTTCCCTGCCGGCGAGGCGGGTGGGCTGCCTGGGACAGGCCCCCCGGGCGGGAGGCAGGGGCCCCTGTCTGTTTTCAGAGGCCTCTGCTTCCCAAGGCACTGCGCCAGCAGCACCCTTGCCCCGTCCCTCTCGCGTCTTCCCAGGTGGGTCTGCACCTCATCTGCCCCCGGGCGCCCTCGGGGTCGGCACGGGCCACACCTGAGCCCCATCTGGGGTCTTAGAAACAGGACTCAGGCTGCTCTCACCCGCCCCAGTGCTCATCACCCTGCAGGACTGGCTGGCCCCTGTGCCAGCTACTGAGCGTGCAGGGCAGTCTGAACAGCAGGGAGGGAGGGCTCCAGAGCGGCCTCGGGAGGACTTCCTTGGGGGGGGGGTTCACCTGCTCTCACAGAAGCAGCGTTCACCAGCCCCTCCCGCCCACCAGGTCTGTGCCAGTTCCTCTGCTCAAGCACCCCTGCTGGCTTCTCCAGCTTATGGGGAGGAGACAGCTCCGCTGACTCAGAGCCGCCTCCCCAGGGTCACCCAGGGAGCAACGGGGGACCTGAGACCCAAGCCCATGCCCCTGGCACACGTGAGCCCCTGGCACACGTGAGCTCCCAGAGGCCAGATGGCTCCCACACTTCGGGTCACGGCAACCCGGAGCGGGAGGACAGGGTGGGGCAGCACTGGCCTGGCCAGTCCCCTTGGCAGCCACCTTGCCCTCACATGCCCTCCCAGCAGCCTGCCTTGGAGTCAGGTCTCCAAGGTGAGAACAGAGCAACCCCCCAGAGCCGACACCAGGTTCTGGACCGCGGCTCCCGTTTCAGGCCCAGGGGCTTAGGAGTGGTTGGCATGGCACAGCTCACAGCCACCTACCCAAGGCCAGTGCCCTGGGGACAAAGCAGGTCCCACTCCTGTGGCCTGGGGTCACGAGGACAGGGAGACGCAGGGTTGCAGTGCCTGGCCACCAGGATGAGCTGAGACTCAAAGCCACTGCTTTGCAGGCCCTTGAGGGCATGAATGGTGGGGAGGGGTTGTCCCCCTGACTACCACACCTGGTGCTTCCTGGCCCACCTTCCCTGACAGTCTGGGTCACCTCTGAGGAGACCCTCCCGGTCAAACACATCAGCCAGAGTTTTCCATCCTGCGTGTGTACAGTTTAAATCACCACGACAAGAAGATTTACTTACTCATCGCTGCAGGAGCTGGGCAGAGGTCAGCAAGCAGCCACGAGCAAAGAGGGAGCTCCTGGCCTTTTCCAGGACCCTGTTCCTCACACCAAGGAATTGCCGAGGGGCCAGTCCCCACATGCACACCCAGCCACCCAGGCCGAGATGAGCCGCAAGGGTGCCAGAGCCGGGGCTGAGGGTGGTATGACCTCTCTGAGCTCGAAGATGGGCAGAACGACACTGCCTGTGGCCCCAGGCTGGCATGGGGGTGGCAGGGGGCACAGCCAGGGTTCTGACACGTGCCCACCCCCGTCTCAGCCCTACCTGCTGCCTCCCCCTCCTTGGTGTCCCCTGGGGGGTCCACACCACTCACCTGGCGCGCTGAGCCCTGGAGGGTGGCCGGGTCTGGGCTGTGGGTCTGGCACATGGGCGGCCCCAGGTACAGCTCTGCACTCTGCCCGCCTCAGAGCCGGCCCGCCAGCCTGCCAGGTGCGTGCTCAGTGACACTGAGGGCCCTGCTGACAGGCCAACAGGAAGGGCAGGCAGAGCATGTGATCCCACGACCACAAAGCGCCAGACGTGCCCTGAGCAGTATGCTGGGGGCTCTGGTCTCCGGGTGTCCATCAGAGAGGAGGGTGGAGGGAGATGATTTTAGGAAGATTTGGGGTCACTAGGGAAGAAGGGGAAGGTGTTAAATGCAAGCCTGAGGCAGGGAGTGAAGAGTGGGGGCAAATGGGATCGGGAGGGAGCCCACAAGATGAGGGGCTGCAGCCCAGGACCCCTGGAAGCCCTGTTCCTGTTCATGCGCCTTGTCCTACTTGGACCCCCTGCCCTGTCTCAGCAGCTGTTTGCAGACCAGCCAGTAGGGCAGCTTTTCCCAAACTGGGTCCCACAGAGCACAGGCCACACAGTGCTTCCTAAGGATGTTTCCTGGAGAAATTACTTCCTGAAACCTACAAGCTCCACCCCTTCTGGGAGAATCCCAGGGCCCATTAACTCCTCAGAAGCACTGATAAGTCCCGCAGTGAGGGAGTGGCATGCTGCCCTTCTTAAGGGGCCACCTCGCCTGCCCACTCACGCTGCCTCGCAGCCTCCTCAGAGCCTGGGCAGCAACACAAGGGGCCTCGGGCCGTGGGGGCTGAGGAACCCCCGCTGAGAATCACAGAGGCGTGTCTTTCCTCTTGAGGCTGTCAGACTAGAGTTCTGAGCCCCTAAGACGTGGGAGCCAGAGTGCTTTCCTGCTTCACTGGGCAGAAAATAATGCATTAAAGCACCCCTTCCGACTTGCCTTACTCCACTTAGGGGCAGCCCATTCTCGGGTCACCCCCTGGCTCTGTCTTCTGAGCTCTGGGGTGCTGAGTGTTGGGAGTTGGGAGCCCGCCAGGTGCTCACCTTGAGGCCTGCGTCCCCCAGCTCACAGGCGATGACCCTCAGTGAGGGCCCAGATGACTTTTGAGTGGGGATGGCGGTGTTCTATGAGGTGGGCCAGCTGTCGGTGCGAGGGCTCACCCTGACTTGGGAAGAGGGGAGGTCACAGCCCTGCTCTAGGGGCTCACGGTCCAACACGCAAGGTGCCACGAGGGGCACGGGACCCCAGGCAGGGCCCAGGGGAGCCAGGAGCAGAGGGAAGGGATGGGCTCCTTCCAGCGCAGAGATTCCGGAAGAGGCGGTGCAGGCGGCCCTCAGACTCGTGTGGGCCCTGGGCCACGTCCACTCGGTCCCCGAGAGCTCTGCCCCCCGCTGCAGTGCTTGGGTAGCCCCTGCACACACAGCACCCCCACCCAGGGGAGGCAGCCTGAGGGCTGAGTCGGGGGCCTGGCTAAACCCCGTGGAGGGTGGGCAGAGCCCTGTCCAAAGTGCCCGGGGCTGGCCCTGGGCCCATGCAGGTGGCCTGCTTACTGGGTGTCCCTGACTTCCCGGTGCTGTCCCTCACTATCGGTACCCGCTTCCCCACAAGGTGCAGCTCGGGGGGGCGGGGCCCCTCTCCCCGAGGGCCCCCGACAGAGCAGGGCACCAGAGCCCTGGGCTCGGCCCACAAGACAGTCTCTCCAGGCTCGAGCAGCTGTGCCACCTCCCAGGGGGCCGCCCACCCAGAGGGGCTCACACAGGGGCTTCACACCCCTCCAAGCCCTCCAGCCCCTGAGACCATGTTGCAGGGGAGGGGCGGCCGGGTCTGCTGGACTCAGGTGAGCTCTCGGGCGCTTCTACTTCTCGCCTGACGCTTGGCTGGTACGGCTCCCCCGGCTTCGTTCACAAAATGACCTAAAGCAGCTTACGAACTCCAGATTGTTAAAAGCAGGTTGACTTCTCCCCGCTTCCCCGTCCCTCACCTCCCTGCCTCTGGCAACCACTGTTCTACCCTCCGGTTCTGAGCTCAGTGTGTTTCAGATTCCATATGTGAGTGAGGTCAGGCAGGGTTTCTCCCTGTGTCTGGCTTATCTCACTTAGGCTTCCCTGATGGCTCAGTTGGTAAAGAATCCGCCTGCAGAGCAGGAGACCCTGGTCTCATTCCTGGGTCAGGAAGATCCTCTGGAGAAGGGATAGGCTACCCGCTCCAGTATTCTTGGGCTTCCCTGGTGGCTCAGCTGGTAAAGAACCCTCCTGCAATGTGGGAGACCTGGGTTCGATCCCTGGGTTGGGAAGATCCCCTGGAGAAGAGAAAGGCTCCCCACTCCAGTGTTCTGGGCTGGAGAATTCGTAGACTCTATAGACCATAGTCGGACACGACTGCGCGACTTTCACTTATCTCACTTAGCACGACATNTGGGAGACCTGGGTTCGATCCCTGGGTTGGGAAGATCCCCTGGAGAAGAGAAAGGCTCCCCACTCCAGTGTTCTGGGCTGGAGAATTCGTAGACTCTATAGACCATAGTCGGACACGACTGCGCGACTTTCACTTATCTCACTTAGCACGACATCCCCGAAGTTTATCCACGACGTTGAAAAGAGCAGGACTTCCCGCTTTGTCTTGGTTAGGGTTGAACAATGTTCCCTCGTGCGTGCACAGCGCCTTTTCATCCCGGTGTCCACCGACGACCCCGGCAGTGCCACATCCTGGCGACTGTGAATAATTCTACAGTTATATTGGGATGTAGACGTCTCTTCAAAACGGATTCAAAATATGAGACTTCAAGAAATGATTTTCCTTCTCTCTGATAAATACCCCAAACTGGGACACCCGGGTCATATGGCAGTTCTGTTTTTAACCGCCTTTCCATCCTGCCTTCCCCAGGGGCCGCCCTAGTTTACGTTTGCGCCAGCAGTGCATTGTGGTTCACCAAGCTTCTGTGACCCGCATGAGTAATCCTAGAGATCCAGCATGCGGAGCGGGACCCGGTTATAACACAGCCCCACGTGCTGGAAATCCCCCGAGACTAGATCTCGCTGTGTCTACACACACACAAGGTAACCACGTGGAGAGGGGCTGAGTCCATCAGCGTGGCCGGGCGGTGATTCCACAGCATGTGGACGTATCAGAGTGCACTGTTGCGCCGCTCGCAGGAGCGCTCACATGTGCCCGACTCTCTCTGGCCACACGGACTGCAGCCCGCCAGGCTCCTCCGTCCATGGGGCTCTCCAGGCAAGAGGACTGCGGTGCAAGCGAAAGAAGGTGAGAGTCACTCCGCCGTGTCTGACTCTTTGCCATCCTGTGGACCACACAGGCCAGGGAATTTTCCTGGCCAGAACACTGGAGAGGGTAGACTTTCCCTTCTCCAGGGGATCTTCCTGACCCAGGTCTCCCACACTGCAGGCAGCTGAGTCACAAGGGAAGCCCAAGAATACTGGAGTGGGTATCCTAGCCCTTCTGCAGCAGATCTTCCCAATCCAGGGATTGAACCAGGGTCCCCTGCACTGCAGGCAGTTTCTTTACCAACTGAGCTACCAGGGAAGCTCAAGAGTGGGTTGCCCTTTGCTCCTCCAGGGCACCTTCTCAACCCAAGGATGGAACCCATATCTCCTGCTCTCCTGCACTGGCAAGCGGGTTCTTTATCACACAGCCACCTGGGAAGCTACACCATACATACCATTTTAAACAGCAGACCAAACTTGCCTGAAGGTCACCCTGTCACAGGACCACCAGGAATCAGCCAGCTGTGGCAGTGGTCGGGGGCAGAGGCCCCAGGGACACAGACTCAGGGACACTCTCTCCCTCGCAGAGCCAGCCCAGCCGCGGCCAGGGGCCTCGGAGGCAGCGCCGGTGCGGGGTGGCTGGCTGGAGCCCCCTTCCCCTCATCCCCGCCCCCAGCTCCCTGAATCCCTGGCCTCTGTGCTTGAACACAGGGAATTGAGTCCTGGAATTTGGAGGCCTCTGTTCCCCTTTGATAGGGGACAAAGTGTCTGGCCCAGGTGACTCTGGACTTGCAAAGGGCACAGTGACCCCTGGGGCTGGGAGCAGACAGAAAACCATTCAGATGGGGGGTGTGCGTGTACGGTGCCAGTGACGGAGGAGGCCTGGCCACGGCGTCCCCAGCGACAAGGGAGGAAGAGCAGGGCTTCCATCCTCAGGCGTGAACGTCCAGCTTGAAGGGTGGGACCCGCGGGGCCACTCCCCTCGGCAGCAGAGATGCCCACTCCAGCCCCGGTTCTCCCTCCAGAGCTCAGTCAGATGGTCTGGAAGCCTCCTCTGACTCCCCTGGGCCCTAACCTCGTGGTTCAAGGTGCACAAGCAGGAGCTGGTGGGAGGTGGACCTGAATGTCGAGGGGTGGCCCCCTGCCACAGGTTCATTTTTTCTCTTGTCTCCTTGCTCCTCACTTCTTTCAGGGTCATTCCAAGAGGATGGAGAACCTCCCTGCAGCCCAAGCAGCACCCCCAGGCCTTTCCAGGCGGCTGGGCCACCTCTCAGCAGCGGGTCTGGGATCTGGAGCCCAGACATGGTGTCACGTCCGGACTCGAGTGTGCTGCCCCTGCAGGAGAGCTCAGACTCTCTGAGCTGCGCCAGTCCGCCTCCTGGCCTCCACCTCCAGCACCGGCAAGCCCATCTCTGCACATGAAAGCCAGCGAATCACTCTTTCTGCCTCCTCCCCTACGAGGAGAAAGAAGGAGCTGGGGCCTGGCCTGGTAAGAGTCCTCCCAGCGTGTATCACAGTCAAAAGCCATTAAAGACTTAGCACAACACAGACGAGAGCCCATCTCCGGGGCTGCAGGGAGCAGCACCTTAAATAAGCCACCGCAGACCTTTCCTCTGACGACAAGGCAGGCGGTGTACGGCGCACGGGATCGACCCCTCCNCAGTGCATCCCCACAGAAGCTCACGCCACACATCACGGCCACGCACCCCTGCACTGGTTCAGCAGCCCCGCACCTCACCTCCACGGGAAGAACTCTCTCCACCCTCTGCAGTGGCCCTGGGTGCGCTGCCCAGGTGCCCGTCTAACCACTGCCAGCCACTCCAGGGTGGCCTCAGCTGCAGTGACCTTCTCACCAGCGCCTGGCCTTCCTGGGACCACCAGTACCCACCAGTGGAGGGTAAGGACCTGGTGCCTGGGCTGGGACAGGCATTCTTCCCCATTCTTCCCCACAACCCCCAGCGGGCTCCTGAGGCTGTCCTGCTTCCATCACAGTTGGGCCTGCGTCTGCCTGTGCCAGCTTCTCCCCCAGCCCTGGGGTCAGCCTCAGCATGCATCCGGCAGGCAAAGCTCCATCCCTGTGCCTGCAGGGGGCCCAAGGTGCACGCGGCCTCAGGGGCTTCTACACGCTCATCCTCGGCCACCAACAGGCACCCTAGAGGCCCCGAAGTTCTCCAGCAGGAGGGTGCCAGGTGGGTCCCTACTCAACACAGCCTGCCACCCCCACCTCCCCACCTCCACAGCAGGCTCTTCCCCCGAAGGTCTGAGAAGGTCTGAGAAGAGATCCTTCTCACCGGGCAGCCCCTCCAACCCCTCAGAGCTCACAGGAGAAGGAGACCAAGTCTGTGTGCCCCCAGATTCACGTGTTGAGGCCCTAACACCACCCCACAAGTACTGGTCCCCATTGAACCCAGCCATGAAGATNCGGGCAGCCCCTCCAACCCCTCAGAGCTCACAGGAGAAGGAGACCAAGTCTGTGTGCCCCCAGATTCACGTGTTGAGGCCCTAACACCACCCCACAAGTACTGGTCCCCATTGAACCCAGCCATGAAGATGCCCACTCTGGGCAGGATGTCCCAACCCCCGGCTCTGCTCTGTGGGGGAAGAACACGTCCTGTTGTCATCTGGCAGTACAGCCTTGGGAGGAAGGCTTGGACCACTCACCTCTGCGGCTTCTGTGGCCTTCAGGACAAGCCCAAGTGGGACTTCAGCTTCTGTCCTGAAGCAACTGAAAAACAAAGAGGTAAACCATAGCAACCACAGTTCTCAAGACCCTGGACATCAGGCAAAAAGGACAGTGATCGTGGGATGGGGGCAAGTGATGAGAGGCCTGTGGTTGGCTTGGGCACAGAGTCAGGGAGACACAGTCACAGCCTGGTGGATGCCCTTGATTTAGCTGCTGAAGGCCAGGCAGGAATAAGCCTCCAGGCTCACGTCAGAGCACTGGAGCGGGGGGCAACTACAAGGGCAGACAGCTCTGGAGGTCTTCAGAGGCCCCTCAAGTATTCGGGTGAAGACCCATAAGTGCATTCGTGTGAGGCAACTGCCCAAAGTTGGAACAAGAGCCACCTGGAAGGATTAGAGGGCAGAGTGCATGACACCCACTCGTGGGCGGGAGGCACCCATCCCCGCCGACAGCAAAGAACCCTCACCGTCCACGGGGCATCGGGTGCGTGCTCAGACAGCGCCGTCTCAGGACCGGGGCAACACTGCGCTGAGCACCGCTCAAGTCCCGCCTGCCCAAGTCGCCAACAAGACACAAAAGCTCAGAGTGCTGCCAGGAAACCCCACCATGGCCCTCCACAAGGCCAGGAGTGTCCCTCGGAACACAAACACACCCAGCACCCAAAAGGCAAGATTCACAATGTCCAGCATCCAAACAGAAACTACCAGACATGCAAGAAGCAGGAAAATGTGACCTGTAGTGAGGAGAAAAATCATCTGAGGCCAATCCGGAAAGTGGCACAAATAATCCAATTAGCTACTAACAACTGGGGACAACAACAGAGTTATACAACTGCTCAACAAGCTCGAGGAAAGAGGACGACTAAAGAAAGAACCAGTGAACTTTTAGAGATGAAAACAAACCACAACAGCTAAGATGAAAAACACTCTGGATGGGGTTAACAGCAGATCAGACGCTGCAGAGGAACAGATTGGTGAACCTGAAACACAGCAATGGGATCCGACTAAAAGGAAACACTGAAACAAGCTTGGGGGAAAATGAACAGCACGTCAGAGAGCTGTGAGACCCCTGGCCTCAATGTCCAGGACAAGCTCTGCTCCCCGCACCCTTCCTGGGAAGCTGCCCAGAGAGGAAGACGGTCCCCGGTGCGGAGAACATCGAACCAAGGAGGAAGGGGATGTCTGTAGCCCCAGGGGTAGGTCAGCCGAAGCAAGGGGGTATGCTCACAGCCGCTCAGCTGCTCTCAGAGCTGGGCCCCGCTGGACACGGGCATGCGTCCATGTGTGCAGCATACACGCCCACACACGTATGCGCGCACCCTCAGGGACACACAGACACATGCTGCACTCTCCAGTGCTGCAGGGAGCGTGGCAGATGAACCCCAGCTGGAATCAGGGGGCTGGGTTCCTGACGTCTGGCTCCCAGAGGTGCTAAGAAACTCAAGGCCCAATCCCACTGACCCCTGGGAAGATCCCTCACAGAGAGATGGCCAGAGAGTGAGATGGACCCCAGTGGTCGCTTGGCCAAGGGGACAAATACCCACGGCAGCCTGGGAGACCAGAGAGAGGCCCCACCCACTTTCAGCCCAGGAGATGCTTTGATGGCTGGGGCCAGGGGCGCTGCCATGAGCATCCTTCAGGGAACCAGGAAGTGTCCTGGTGAGGGCTGGGGGGTGTAGATGAGGGAGGAGCCAGGCAGAGGTAGGAGCACAGAGANCGGCAGCCTGGGAGACCAGAGAGAGGCCCCACCCACTTTCAGCCCAGGAGATGCTTTGATGGCTGGGGCCAGGGGCGCTGCCATGAGCATCCTTCAGGGAACCAGGAAGTGTCCTGGTGAGGGCTGGGGGGTGTAGATGAGGGAGGAGCCAGGCAGAGGTAGGAGCACAGAGAAGCAGGCACAGGTGAGGCTGGGCAAGGGGCCTCTGCGACTCCATTTAGGAAAGAAAACAGTTTCTCACGCACACACACATACACGCCATGCATGTCCCTGGAAGAGAGGTGCCACACAGCACAGTTTCCCCGTTATCACTGCTCAGAATCATACTTAACACCATGCCCTGGAACAAAAATAGAATTCGTTTCCAATCTCATTTCAAGAGAAACACAATGTAAATAAAGAAATGATTGCTAATTAAATCCTCTTTAAATTTAGTATACGATTAAACAGAAGCTTATGGAATCTGCGAGTTGGCACAAGGCAACATTCTTTTTTCCCGAAAAATGTTAATTTAGAAGTGGACTGATTTAGCCCCGACGTGATACTGCTCTTGTAAGCACCACGATCGGGAGATTCCGCATGAAGCCTGGAATGCGAGTTTATTCCTGGAGAACATCTGCCTCTCCAGGAGGAGCAGGAAGCCAGGCGGGCGACGGCTGACCCTTAGCCACGACCTTGAGCAGGGGGACCACAGAGAAATCCAAAGCGGGCAGGTGCAGGGCTCCTCCTCTGCAGGGCTGGTCTCCCCACCCTATGCGGCACCCACATCTCCGCCCAAGGGTTCTGAATTGACGGGCGTCGCCACAGCACAGCCCCGTCCTAGGCCCCCTGCCCTTGCTCCCCAGCCACCCCCTGACTGCTTGGAAGCATCTCTGCTTTCCAGTTCCCACCCGAGCTCTACCCCCCGCCCAGCCTTCGCCCCACCCCTACCCTGCCCCCCACCTGCCCAGCTCAGCCCCTCCCAGTTCTCCGGGCCAGTCGTGGCACGCGTGCCTCTGTGCCATGGCCTGTGAGCACGTGGGTATGTGTCTGTATACTGCACGCGTGCTCATGTGCCTGTTAATGAACACACACACGGACATATGCACACATGTGAGTGTTTCATCCGACATTTTAAGCAAATATATGAATTAAAGGTAAAGCCACGTGCATTTTTCAAGGATGCAATCTAAATTTAAAATGATTTATTAAAATGAATGGCAGATATAACCTATGATAAGTATTGAAATCTTACATCAGAGTTATTTCCACAAAGTTTATTATCATTCAATTTTCTGGCAATTGACCCACTACTTGGAAACGAAATCTTGTTGTGCAGGAGCCACCTGCACTCACACTGTCCGAGGAGGAAGCTTGGCCCCTTTGATTCGGCTTCTCTTGCTGAAGCACTCTCGCCTCCTGACCCTTCCGGCCCGCGTGTCTGCCCACCCCACCGTCAGCAGCACGCAGACCACGCGCAGGACACAGCCCCTCCTGTTCCCAGGACGAGGGCGCTCCTCTGGGGCCTGGTGGCTGACTGTGCTCTCATACCACGGGTGTGAGTGTGTGAGTGTGCAGTACCTGTGTGTTCCTGACGGGTCCTCACCACAGTGCAGAGTCCAAGGTTAGCACCTCGGTGGCTGAGTCTAAGGGCAGGAAGCTGTATGCACCATGCACACACACACATGTGAGGATGTGTGTGCGCATCACGTGACGGCATGTGTGTGCACGGAGGGTGCTCAGGCTACCTGCACATATGTGAGTACGTGCCTGTGTGTATACACGTGTGTCACGTGTACATGTGAGCCCGGGTACACACACGGGGCGTGCGTGTGTGTGCACATACACGCAGAGTTGCACACGTGAACTTGCACACACAAGTATGCCCGCGGTGCACATAGGAAGGGTCAGACAGAACTGCTGGAGCTCTGCCCCAGACGCAACTCCATCCCCAGTGCGTTAGGATGCGCGCCCAGGGGGGCTTCCTCTCACAGTGTCCACTTCCGTTTCTCAGACCCGGCTCGTGTCCTGGGAGCCTGAAGTCCTGGGAGCCTGAAGTCGTCTGGAAGGACTTGTGCTAATCCCTGGCTCTGCACCCCCTCCCTCGGGGTGGGGGGTGGGGACTCAGCACCCTGCAGGCAGGGCGAGCCCCTCCCCGCCCCCCAGGGGTCTGCAGGCCTGTCTGAACCCCAGGACCCTTTTCTCCTGTGCTGGCAATTTCAGCCTTGGGGGGGATGCTGTGTTTTCTGTTTGGCTTTGTTTTTTAGCTTTTGGTAGTAGTTATTAATGTTTTTCATTTCCTCAAAAATTACAGCTGTTGCGATGTTAATGGAGTTAATTGTTACATTCAGCAGCTGGAGGGGCAATTTAGCACCTGCTGATAAAGACCCGGGTTTGAAGTTTGGAGAAAATGACCAGATTACCCAGTGTCATCATGTCAGTTGCTGGCAACTGGAAATTATAAAGGCAGGGCGTGTGGGGGCGGTGGTGGTGGAGAGCCTGCCGGGCGTGTGGCACGTCCTGGCCAGCCATCCATGCGGGTCTGGCCCAGGATCCCCTTGTCTCTGCGACAGGTCCTGAGAGTTTTGATCAGACCCATTCTGAACAGCATCTCTGTGTGTCGAGGGGCGAGAATGAAGCCGGATCCAGCAGGGCTGCTGCGGTCCTGAGCGGCAGGCCAGCAGGTCCTCGCGGAGCCTGGGGCTGGGCTGGGGGTGAGGTGGGCCTTCGGGGCAGACCAGCAGGGTCCTCACGGAGCCTGGGGCTGGGCTGGGGGTGAGGTGGGCCGTCAGGGCAGACCCTGCCGCCCTCCTGCATGCGGCCCTGCCTGAGCCGGCTCATCTCCCCACAGTCACGGGCCTGCAGGCTCAGCCTGCTGCCGACTCTCCTCCCCGCTGGCGGAGACCGAGGCCGGGAGGAGATGAGCCTCCTCCTCCCCCTCTCTCCATCCCACCCTGAACTCTCAGGCTGAGCGGGGACAAGGGCAGCAGACCAGGAATCAGCGCCGGGGAGCCTCGCCCAGAACCCCCTGTCTCCTTCAAGAAGCTGCAGTTGTCCCAAGCTGCCTTCTTTTCTGGGAATTGCGGGTCTCTCTGCTCCTGGCAGCTTCCCTTCAGGGCCTTCAGACCACCCGCCCAGCCCCTCCTGGGCTCCCAGGCTCTGGGACCAGGAGGTGCTGCCTCCCTGCCTCTGCACACATGGCCGGGCCAGACGCCACCCCAGGCCCTGTTCCAATGTCACCGCTGGTCACCATCACAGCACCCCCGGCGGTCCTCATTGTGCTCCATGGGGCCGGGAACGGATGCCCAAGGCCCTCAGGGGTGGATTCTGTGTCGGAACCCGCCTTCATCTTCTAGGGCCGTAACCAATGGCCATAAGTTGCCGACTTAGAACAATGGGAAGCTATTGGCTCACGGTTCTCAAGGCTGGAAGCCTGAGCCCAAGATGTCTAGGCTGGCTCCTTCCGTGGCTGTCTCCTAGCTCCCAGTGATGCCAGCAACCTCGGTTTGGGGATGCATCATGTTCCAGGGAGAGGCTGGGGAGCTGCTGGTTTCCCCATGGACCGAGAAAGAGAACACAGAAGCCCCTTCCCACGCAACAGCTAAGGGGTCCGGGTCCAGCCCGCAGGCAGCATCCCCTGGGAATGACAGCTACCATGTGCTCCCCGGCCTGTGTAAGCTGGTCTGTGCAGACGGGAGTCCTGGGACGGGCCACTCACGGGGCAGGGCAGGCGTGGGCACGAAGCCCCTGCTTCGCTCCCCAGGGCGGCCTGCCCGGCCCCTCACAAGCAGACTCCCTTCCTTTCTCTGTCCCTCTGCGTGTCACACACACACGGAAACCTCTCAGACTTCAAGTGGCCAGGCAACGGGCTTCTCCTGGGAGAAGCGAGGTCTGCCTTTCCAGAGCCAGACGGGCAGCGGCTTGCTGGGGCGGCCCCCACCACCAGCAGACACGGGAAACCCCAGCTCTTCCCTCGTCCACGGTGAGGGCCTCACCTTGGGGCTGGGAATCAGCCACCCGGAAGTGTTTACACCCCAGAAATCGGCCCAAGGCAGGAAGAACACATCATGGGCATGGGCCTCCCAGGACAACCTGGTCCCTCTGGGCAGCTGGGGTCACTGTTGGCGGATGGATGGTCTTCTTGCTATCTCAAGAAGCAAGAGCAGAACAGGCAGTTTCCATGAAAATGCAACAAGGAAGCAAGCTTGTTCATCACGAAGGTCGATACTTCTGTTTCTGTTTCCAGGTTGGTGGGCTCTGCCCTGAGCGTGCCTGTCTTTCCAGCCTAAGGTGCTGAGTACCTGGGCTTCACGGCAGCTTTCCTGGACTCACGGAGACCACTCCTTGCCTGTGACTGCATTTTTCAGCCTCATGGGCCACCAGGAGTGTGACAGCTTTGTTTCAAAAAGGAAAGACAGAGGCCAGTGTGTCGCTGGTCACACTCATTCTATCGTTTGCACGATGTAGGGTAAACACTTAAAGTGCAGCTTAGACACCTTCTGAGAACAAGCCGCTGAGTCTGCTGTGAGTGTGCACGCGTGTGTGTATGAAACGCCGCTGAATCTGTGCTTTCTGATAGAGGTGTTCAGCACCCCGGCAGAGACCAGACCTGCTTACGGGGCCTAGCTGCGTACGGGGCTGCTCACAGAGTCTTCACCACGTGGTAAATCTCGTTCCTAAACAACAGCCCTCTCCTCGTGGACTTTGTCCGGAGCTGCTTCCTAAGTAACACAGATCAAGGGACGCGGCGCTGGGAGGAAATCAAATCTCCTGGGCTGGGGCTCGGGACACGTTTGATTTTCTGGGAGAATCAGGTTAATTTCTGTCTCTGAGGACTGGCGGGGCCTGGCCTAATGAGGAACCTAAGCTTCTGAGACACAGAAAAACCCTCCACGTTCTGAGGCTCTTGCATCTCAACAGAGATTTTGGAAAGAAATCCAGCCTGTGGTACCAGGCAGCAGTGTGTGTGGTAGGTCAGAGCCCCTCGGGCGGGGCCGGCTCCCCTGGTCACTGGGCGGGTAGACTCGGGCAGGACGCGGTCCTCCCCAGGACAGATCAGCACATACCTGGGCCACTCCAGCCTGACATGCCGTGAGTCCGCCACCCCGACCCCCTCCCCAGCTCCAGACCAAGGTGCAGCCAGGGGACCTGTGGGCTGGGTAAGGAGGGAGCAGTGAGCGTTAACCGTACATGTCAGCGCAGCCGGGCCACGGGCACCCAGAGAGACGACCAGCCGTGACTCCGGGGTCTCCGTGAGGGCTTGGGGGGACATTTACATTAGTAGACAGGAAAGCAGATTGCCCTCTCCTGTCTGGCGGACCTCACCCAGCCAGCCGACGGCCTGAACAGAGCAAAAGGCTGGGCCTCCCCAAATAAGACAGACTGGCGCCTGCCTGACTGCCTGCCCGCTGGACAGCCTTTGGACTCGAGCTGAAGCCTCAGCTGGTCCAGGGTCTTGGACCTTTAGCCTTTAGACCGGAACTTATGCCACTGGCTCTCCTGGGTGTTCAGTCTGCGGACTGCTGGTGTGGAGACTTGGCCACCACAGCCACACGAGCTAAAACCTTTTAATAAGTGTCCTATAAGTTATCATATATCGTAAAATATATAGCTTCTTATATATGTGTGTGTGATAGAATATACGGACTTCCTTGGTGGCTCAGTGGTAAAGAATCTGCCTGTCAGTGTAGGAGACACAGGAGATGCCAGTTTGATCCCTGAACTGGGAAGATCCCCTTGAGAAGGACATGGCAACCCTCACCAGTGTTCTTGCCTGGAGAACCCCATGGACAGAGGAGCCTGGTGGGCTACAGTCCGTGGAGTCACAGACTTGTGGCAAAGAGTCACGGCTTAGTGACTCAATGACAATATATGTGTGTGTATATATATATATATGTGTGTGTATATATATATATACGTGTGTGTATATATATATATATACACACGTGTGTGTGTATATATATATATATATACGTGTGTGTGTGTATATATATATATGTCCCAGCTCCTCCCCACACCCACTGCCAGCTTTACTCCTCTCCCCGGGTCGTGACTCACACGGGTCCCACAAGAGCCATCTCTACGCCAGCAGACTGAAAGGAGGGACCACCAGCTCCTCGGGCAGAGAATAGACAAGAAGTGTGGGCTTCTGTGGGCTTCAGGGGTCAACTTGGTCATGGGGTCCAGGGCTCCCCGGGGTTATCCTGCCACCTCCCAGCATTGACCCAGAGCAAGCGACCTGGCCCCCGACCCCCGGGAGAGAAGAGGGGGCCCCTCACCAAGCTGCCCTTGGAGGACAACAAGCTGTGTGTGAGCTGCCGCGCGCGTCACCTGCAAACGTCTCTGAAACCTGCGGCGTGAGGACTTCAGGAGCAGAGATAGCAGGCTTTGGATCCACCCACCGCCCCTTCCTCCCTCCACCAGCCTGCCCGCCATGTGACTCGTGGAGTTTCCAGGCAGAACGCCTTGGAGACACAGCAGGACCCCACAGCCTAGCAGCCTGGGTCAGAGTTGCCAGCATCTTCCTGCAAAGCTAACGCCCCAGCCCCAGGAGGGGACAGGACAGGCCTCGGCTCCAGACAATGGAAGAGCAGAGATTCAATAGCAAAGGCCTTTTGGTCCCCCAGGCTTCTGTGTTAAAGAAAGGACTCGTTACAAGCAGCAGAAACTTTAAGTTGGACAGATGGGGGAAAACTCTGAAATGTGCTTGCTTGCCTAATTTAGAGTAATTGCAATCCACTCCATTAGGGCATCAGGTTTTCAGCATCTTAGTGAGAAGCTTGGGGTGAGAAGGGGAACGCTTTCTGGCAAATTCAGATGGAGCTGAAAAGGCCAGTTTCCTGGCTGGGACCCAGCGCCTGCCATTCTCCCTTCGTCTCCACAGGGCCGTACCCGGCTCCTCGTCATAGACAGCCGGCCGGTCCAGAGCCAACTGCTAGCAAGTCGGAGACAAGAACCCAGAGGGGGGGCGAGAAAGAGGACCGGGCCGCCGGGCCCTGCTGGGCCACACGGGCGAGCGCAGCCACCCTGGCCCCCCTGTCTGCCCCCACACCGGAACGTTCCAGAGACGTGCTGGCCTTGCCCAGCTTTGTGCCTTTATGCAACCGAATCCAGTGCCGTTCCAGAACCTTCATGCCGATCATGGCTCCCGGCCAGCCCCTGCCGGTTCACAGTCCTGTTTTGCCAGACTTAGAAAAGGAGACTTCTGCTGCTGGGGCAGATTCAAGCGCCTCAGTCCCAACAACCTCATGCTTCAGATGGGGAAACTGAGTCCCACACCTGTGCCCGGGGGGGGGAGGGGGGGGAACTGGGTGGAAGCCGCCAGGCTGTCTTGCTGCCCTGAGCTCCCAGCAGAGCCGAGGGCTCTAGACCCAACCACCCCCACTTGTCCCAGTNAGGGGCGTGGGGGGAGGCGTGCACACAGCTGGGAGGAGGCTCCATTCGGGATGGTGTGTTTGCTGGGGAAGGGGCCGGGGCATGAAATTTGAGCTCATCTCAAAGATCTTAGGGTGGAAATACATCATCTTTCAATTAAAATTTTACTGAATTTTCACTTGAATTTCCCATCTGCTGCCTTCATTATGCCTAACCCTGAACCTCGCTCGAAGCCATCTGTGTTCTCATCTCATTAGAGTGGGGTTATTTGTGTTTGTCCGATTCCAGCAGGAAGCAGCGAGTCCCTCGCAGGGAGGAGCCAAGTGGGGGACGTTCTGGATCTTCCGAAGCTGACAGATGCCTGTCACTCCACAGGGTCTCGGAAAGGGCCTGGTTGAGCAGACGCTCCATCAGCGGTGGGGGTGGGCCAGAGCTCCTCCATTAACTGGCCTTGACACAGAAGCAGCGGCCTCACGACCTGGGGCTCCAGACGGACACCTCGCTCCCACAGCCCCTAAGAACGGGTGGGCCTCATGCTGCAGTGAGCAGCAGGGGTCTTTACGTGTGTGCAAACACGGCATTCACACTCACTGCCCCACCCAGAGCCCGGGCGCTGACCGAAATGACCCCGCATCACTCAATGGAAGGCAGCTGGGAACCGCTGGCCTTGCTAACCTGGCACTTCCTCCTGGGCACAGGACACAGCAAGGCCACCCTGGTCCCCCTCCCCTCACTCACCTTGGGCTGTCGCCTGTCCTGCGGGCGACTTTCCACGTACAAGTCATGAGCTTCTGGGTCAGAACTAGAGAAAACACGCATCCTTACTGCTCATGACCAGGCGTCGTGGCCAAAGGAGGGGCCAACTGGCCACTCACAAGTCCACACAAGCCGCCCCTGCAAAATGCACGTCACCCAGAGGGAGGTGTCTCCAGAAGTCCTGCAGAAACATTTCCAGCGCTGCTGAGCACGTGGCTTACCAGCACGCAGCATCCAAAGCCTGAGGCATTCATCTGGGGCCATGGAAAATGCGTGCCCCGGACGTGCGAGGANGCCAACTGGCCACTCACAAGTCCACACAAGCCGCCCCTGCAAAATGCACGTCACCCAGAGGGAGGTGTCTCCAGAAGTCCTGCAGAAACATTTCCAGCGCTGCTGAGCACGTGGCTTACCAGCACGCAGCATCCAAAGCCTGAGGCATTCATCTGGGGCCACGGAAAATGCGTGCCCCGGACGTGCGAGGAGAGAGCAGCTCAGCCTGGAGCCTGGAGCCACGGGGCCCCAAGAGCACCCGTTTCCCTCCCCCCCGCCAGCCAGCTCCCCCAAAGACCCCCAAGCCAAGCAGCCACTCCCTGGTCGCCCGCAGCCCGGCTCCCACAGACATTCACAGGCGCGTGTGCACACTGGCACACGCATGCATGCACACAGCACGCACCAAGGCCGGGCCTCTTACAGACACACGCGCATCTCCCCCCCAGGAGGCCAGCGCTGCCATCACCCTGCCTCACGGTGAGGCGATGGGGACACGGGGCAGCTGAGAGGCCCGCCCAGCCGCACGGGGTCCCCGCTGCTGCTCTGCACGGCTGGTGTCTGGCAGTGCCCGTGGAGTCGGGGGTCCAGTGATAGGCCCGTGGTCCCAAGCTCAGGTCCAGCCAACTGCAGGGCTAGATGTCTTCCCAATTTCCTCTCCCCCATTGCTGCCCCCTCAACACACACACACACACACACACGCATATTGCTAACTCAGAAAACTGACTTTGGGGAAGGGACAAGAAATGCCGGTATTTAAATCACAAACGCCCATCAATCCATTAGAGAAAACACATCACCCCCCAAAGTAGGAAAGACACCATCCAAGAAGGAAAGAGCTTCCACATCGCCCTGCTCTTGCCATCAGCTCAACTCTGTGCCCTGCTCTGCCCGCGTTCCGCACCACGAGCAGTGAGGGACTTCCACTGTGAGCCATGGGGGCCAGAGGCTCCAGACAGGGACGTGACAGGCCACGTGCCAGAGACGGTGGCTCTGCACACAGGAGAAGGGCCTGCCGCCGCAGACGGCTGGAGAGGCGGGGCCGCAGACTCGCACGTGGACGGGGCGGGGGTCCTGAGCCCCGAGGGCAGGCCTGGGCCTGACCCCCAGCCCCCCAAGCCCTAGTCGCCTCTGTCAGACCAGCAGGCAGTCCATGGAAGATGCCTGGGAGAGAGGGGAGGGCCACAGGGTGGGTCCTGGCCCCAGGCCTCGGTCCCCCATTGCCCCGAGAAACCAAAAGTAATTTCAGGCTTTAGCTAAAAAATGCTCACTAATTATGGAAGCGGAGAGACTGTTTTTGTTCTCAGTAGGAGGCATATTTACTTCTTTGCATGAAGGTATTTCTAAACACAGGTAATTATAAAAATCATTACCCCCCTCAAACCAGCATGGGAAACCATATGGTCGGTAATACATTCATAAATAATTACCCGGCTCCAGCTCTCTGAAATAATATTTCCTATTTGTTTTATGTCTTTCTGCAGAAAATAAATCTTCCAGCGTGTTCTCTCATTTGGGAAACAGGCTGGCAGCAACTTTCTGGGTACCGGTAGAGACAGGAAGGCAGGGAGAGGGTCTCAGAGCCCCCTCCAGACCCAGAGGATGTGTCCCCTACCCTAGGCCTACAGGCCTACCTTGTGGGGGGCTGAGTCCCCAAACACCCCAGGGTCCTGGCTCACCCCAGTGGAGGCCCTGCAACATGACCAGCGTGGGGCTGCCTCTGTGGGGGACCCTCTGCCCCACGTGGGCCAAGCTCGACCTCTCTCCTTCTGACTTGTCGAGACTCCTCTGCCCACCGTTCCATGGATGACTCCTGTTTGGCATCAGGCGGATTTCAGGTCCATCCACGTGGGAGGAGCCCCATGAACCCAGGCCAGTCCTGCCAGAGGGACCTGTCCAAGCTGGGTGGGGGAGGGCCAGGTCAGGCCCAGGGAGACTCAGCCAGTGGGGCCTCGGCGATCTCCCACCCCTTTCCTGCTGCCCAGGACCCTGCCTGGGGCAGGGGCCCCGCCTTGGCACTGACCCTCAGCAGGCCTCACCCTGCCCTCCCTGCCCTCTTCCAGGGTCTCTGGATTCTGGTGTCTTTTGCTTGAACGTAGAAAGTAAACCCTGCTTGTAACTCTGCTGGTGAGGGCACAAAGCATTCTGGGTACCACAGATGCAGATTCTAAGGACCATAAAAAGCTATCTCAGCCTGCTTTTCAGGGAAACAGTCTCCCTGCAAAAGCTCTCCTGGCCCTCGGGCAACAATGCTCCCTGGAGCACCGTCGCATCCGGGAGTCTGGGGTTCTGTTCACTTGCCCAGGGAAGCTGGCATCACTGCCCATCAACTCATCGGTGGCAGCACCCCATCCAGGAGTTTGGTCGCTCTCAGAGGGAAGGGGATCTGGGGGGACTTGAAAGGACCCTGGCAACAGACCATCCTTTTCGACACACAGCATCCCACCCCCTTTGGCTTTTCCCTCACCAGGCAGATCTTCTGATGGGTTCGGTTTTTCACTCCATGAATGTCCAGGGAGCACCTGTCGGTGGTGGGGGGCAGTGCCGGGCTGGGGCCCCCAGGGGCCAGTTCATTGCACTTGGCCTCCGGCAGATTCTCTCCGATGCTGAACAAGGAAGCATCTTGTCACACCTGTGGCTGCTGATTCAGTGTCCTGGAGATCCCGTGACTCTGCTTTTCCCAGTCTTGCTGTATTTCCAGAAAAGCCCTTCAGCGACGGCGCCCTGATTTCCGTGTCTTGCTTCTGAAGGAGCTGCTGCTGTCTGCACTCGGGCTTCCCAGGCTCTAGCCTCAGGGCGCCCCAGAATCCTGCCCCCTCGTTTAAACGTGTTCTCATTCCTTCTTGTTCTGATCCTTGGCCCGAGTGTATCTTCTCGTTCACTCGCTGAAGCGTTGGCACTGTCAGCCTGGTTCTCCTGACTTGCACGCTGGCAGTAACGACAGTCTGGCAAGGCACCTTCAGGCCCAGACTCTGGCCTTGAACAGAGACTCCTGCTCTTCTGCTCTTCTTCCCGGTGAACCGCCCCCATCCTCCCAGCCCTCCTTGTCAGAGAAACGTTGAGATAAGAGTTGCTGGTTGTAAGTTCCACCTTCCTGCTTTTTTCTTCTCTTTTCAGGAAAAACTGCTGCGTTGACCCAGAACATTCTCTCTCTTTGCTTATTCATGCTTTCTCCCTTGATACGCACATTCCTTCCTCCGTACATTCCTCCTCGCTGATTCCCACGGTGGACAGACTATGTGCCCTACATGGAGAATGCTCAGCGCTGTGCCTAACACACGTGGAACGCACAACAGGTGTGACTGCTGATCGTGACCGAGAGAGCTGTCCCATTTCATCTAATAGCTGTTCTAACATAAATGATGGGCTTCTCAGGTGGCGCTAGTGGTAAAGACCCCGCCTGCCAATGCAGGAGACATAAGAGACGTGGGTTCGACCCCTGGGTGGGGTAAGGTCCCTGGAGGAGAGCAGGGCAACCTACTCCAGCTCTCTCTACTGTGGAGAGTCCCATGGACAAGGGAGCCTGGGGGGCTACAGTCTATAGAGTTGCAAAGAGTCGGACACGAATGGAGGGACTTAGCACAGCACACAGCAACGTAACTGAAGGCTAACTCCTCAATGTTATTGTTCATCAGCCCCTCCAGGGGCCCCAGGTCAATCAGCTAAAACCGTCCTTGGAGAAGGGTCTCGGACACAGGCTGCCATTCCGGAACTGTGCGTTTCTCAGGACAAAACGACCACAGCAGAAAGTCTGGACAGAGAAGAAAGCTGACGTTGGCCTTGATCTTTGGCCATGCACCCAGAGCCTCACTGGGCAGACTCCACCAAGGGTGACTGACCAGGCTGCCTGCAGCCTCCACCAGAGTGAAGGGGTCACCTCCGGCAGCTCAGAGGCCCCGGGAAATGGATACTAGTGTGTCTCCTGGACGCGTAGGCTCCCTCTGAGCACCGTCCTTGACATCTGCGGACCGTGGTCCTGTCAGAACAGTGCCCCGAGGTGAGGAATTCACGAAACCTAAATTGCAGGTTTCTTATTTAGAATGTTTTATAGTGGATACATGATAGGTATAAAATCATGCCAGAAAGATCCTTTTTCAAAAAATTTCTATTGAAGTATGGCTACACCAGGCTCCTCTGTTCGTGGCATTCTCCAGACAAGAATACTGGAGTGGGTTGCCATGCCCTTCTCCAGGGGGTCTTTCTGATCCAGGGATCAAACCCACATCTCCTGCTCGGCAGGCGGATTCTTTACCACGGCATCAGCTGGGAGGCCCAGATATACATACATATGTCCACACATTCTCTGCTCTTTTCAGACTCTTTCCCCATAAAGGCCACTGCAGAGTGCTGAGTCACGCTCCTTGTGCTGAGCAGTAGCGTCAGGGTTAGCATTCTTATATTTAATGACTTTTTCCTGCCCTGGTGACAAACAAGGATGCCCACAGCCGACTGTCCCTCTGGAAATGCTGGTGGCGGCATCAGACCAAAACCGTCGCTGACACGGCACGCAGACTCGCCCTCCAAAGGCCACCCAGCGTTCATCAGACGGCGCTTCCGATGAGGAGCTTGCGCAGTATTGCGGTTGCTAAGAAAATGACTCATGCCATGAAAAGGGGGTCTAAGTAGCAATCCTTGGTTATTTTTAATGTCTACCAACACCGGGACCATCAGGGAAATAGACTGACATAGCCTTACACAGTCACCATGGCAACAACTTGGCTCACATGTTAGGTATTTTATATCAACGGGACAAAGTTCAGGTAATCACCATAAGTGTGCATTTTACTAACACTGACCCACTGAAAACCCCAGGATGATATGGCAGGTCAGGAGACCTCATGTCCCCTGGAGTACAGAGACCTAATTGATTCAAAGATATATTTATAATAGTTTAGTATATTGGTACCATTTTTTAGCTTCATTGAGGTATAACTGACAGATAAAAATAGCATTTTGCAAAGGCAAAAAGATATGAAACTGAAAGATGAACCTCCCAGGTCAGTAGGCACCCAGTATGCTTCCAGAGAACAGCTAAGAAACAGCATGAGACGGAATGAAGAGGCTGAGCCAACTCAGAAACAACGCCCAGCTGTGGGTGTGCCTGGTGGTGAAAGCAAGGTCCGATGGTGTAAAACCAATGCGGGACAGGAACCTGGAATGTTACGTTCATGAATCAAAGTAAATTGGAAGTGGTCACACAGGAGATGGCAGGAGTGAACATCGACATTTTAGGAATCAGTGAGCTTAAATGGATGGGAATGGGAGACTTTAATTCAGATGACCATTATATCTACTACTGTGGGCAAGAATCCCTTAGAAGAAATGGAGTAGCCTGCATAGTCAACAAACGAGTCCAAGATGCATTATTTGGGTGCAGTCTCAAAAACGGCAGGATGGTCTCTATTTGTTTCCAGGGTAAACCATTCAGGGTCACAGTCAGCCAAGTCTATGCCCCAACCACTAATGCGTCACCATTTTTGCCGTTGTTTCCTCCCATGGTGAGAACATTCACCCACTCAGCGAATTCCAAGTACACAACATGGTGTTGTTACCGATAGTCACCGGGCTGTACACAGCCCGCCAAACCCAGCCTGCATAACTGAAGCTTCGCAGTGTTGAGGAATCCGTCCCACCCGCCCTCCCGCAGGCCCGGCAGCCGCCCTTCTCCTCTCTGCCTTCCTGAGCAAGTGGCGCCACACAGGGCTTGTGCTTCTGTGTCTGGCTCACTTCTCTTGTCGTAACGTCCTCCACATGGCGTCCGTGTTGCCACACAGCGCGGCCTCTCCTTCTTCACATGGATGTATGAATCACGTGCACAGACACAAATGCACCCCAGCTTTCTTCGTCCCCTCATCTCTCAGCGGACGTTTAGACGGCTTCCACACCCCAGCTTCTGTGAACAAGGCTTCAGAGAGCGTGGGAGCGGACACAGCCCTAAGACCGTGACTTCATTTTTTAGGTGAAATCCTGGAAGTGGAATTGCTAGATCATATGGTCATATAGTAGCTCTGTCTTTTTAATGTTTTGCGAATCCTCCGTACGGTTTTCCATGGTGCCTGCACCAATTTACGTTCCCACCAGCTGTGCACAGGGGCTCCCTTTTCTCTGCAATCTCACACACACTCGTTACCTTTTATGATAATAGCTGTCCTAACGGGTACAAGGGGATATTTTCCTGTGGTTTTGCTTCGCATTCCCCTGGTGATTAGTGATGCTGAACGTCTGTTCATACACCTGTTGGCCCCTTGCATGTTTCCTTCAGAGGAATGTCTGAAGGACAAGGAGTCCCTTGTTCTTTGTCCATTTTTTGATCAAGTATTTGTCTTTTGCTATTGAATTATATGAGTCCCTTACTACTTTTGGAAACTAATATCTTATCATAAATAGAGTTTGCAAACTTTTTCTCTAATCACAGGTTTCCCTTTCACTCAGTTGATTGGTTCCTTTGCTGAGCAGAAGTGTTTGGTTTGATGCAATCCCATTTGTTTATTTTGTCTGTGTTTGGGGGATCATATCCAAAAAAGAAAGAATCATCGCCAAGACCAATGTTATGAAGTTTTTCTACTATGCTTTCTTCTAGTAGTTTTATAGTTTCAGGTTTTACGCTCACGTCTTTAACCCAGTTTGAGTTGACTTTTGTATAGGGTGTGAGATAAGGGCTCAGTTTCATTCTTTTCCATGCGGAAACCCAGTTTTCTCAACGCGTTTGTGAAGAGTCTCTGCTTTCCCCAGTGCGTGTCCCTGGCACCTCGCCAAAGAGGAAACGACCGTAAATGTATGGGCTCGCTCCTGGGCTATCTACCCCGCTCCATTGGTCTACATGTCTGCTTTTCCACAAGCACCAGGCTGTTTTGATTACTGTCACGTTGTAACATATTTTGAAACCAGGAAGTATGCTTCTATCTATGTTCTCCTTTCAGAAGATTACTTTTTCTGATCTGGGTCTTCTGTGGTTCCATATGGATTTTAGGATTGCTTTCTCGGTTTCTATACAAGGATGCCATTAGGATTTTGATAGAGACTGCACTGATTCTGAAGATCACTTTTAGTAGTATGGACCTTTTAACAACATCGATTCTTCTAACCCATGAACACAGAATATCTTCCCATTAATCTGTGTCTTGACTTTCCTTCATCAGTGGTTTTAAAATTTCCACTTTGTAGGCCTTTCACCTCTGTGGTTAAGTTTATCCTGAAGTATTTTCCTTTTTGTTGCTACTATAAAAGAGATGATTTTCTTAATTTCCCTTTGAGGTAGTTCACTGTGTGTGTATAAAAATGTCACTGATTTTCCTGTGTTGATTTCTGTATCCAACTGTACCGAATTGATTGATTAGTTCTAAAAGTTGTTTGGGTTCTAACAGTCTTCAGCATTTTCTGCATGTGTGATCATGCTCTCTGAAAACAGAGATAATCAAGTCTTCTTTTCTGGTCTGGATTTCTTTTATTTCTTTTTCTTGCCTAATTGCAGTGGCTGAATTCCCAGTAGTCCTGTGCTGAACAGAAGAGGTGAGAGTGGGCATTCTTTCCTTGTACCAGATCTTAGAAGAGCTTTCCTTTTTCCCCATTGATTATGATGATACTTGTGGGCTTCTCAAGTGTAGGCCATCTTGCATTGTGATAAACTCCTTCTATATCAACTTTGTTGAGATACTGTTTCATAAATGAATGTTGAATCTTGTCAAATGCTTTTTCGGCGTCTGTGGGATGGTCATGTGGCTTCCATCTTTCATCCTGTAAATGCGATGCGTCATGGTGCTTGATATAAGTGTGCCGAACCATCCTTGCATCCCAGGGATGAATCCCACTTGGCCACAGTGTGTGATCCTATTAGTGCGCTGCTGGGTCCAGCTTGCTAGTACTGCACGGACAATTTTTACATCACCGTTTGTCAGGGATATGGGTTATCAGTGGCTTTAAGTGTTTCCCCGCTCAATCAAGAAGTCAAAGAAAAAATCCCTCCCAAGATGTATATGCAAAGCTTCAACCAATCACACTGGTGGGTCAGAAGACTGTCCTCTACAGAAACTTCCCATACAGGATACACCTCACTTCATGGTCTGACAATACTTCATGTGGGGACCTTTGATCAAAATCCTCCCCTCCGATAAAACCCCAGCTGTCTGACACAGGCTTCCTGGTGGTAATTGGAATTAGTCAGTTCGGTCTCTCAGTCATGTCCAACTCTTTGCAACCCCATGGACTGCAGCACACAAGGCCTCCCTGTCCGTTACCAACTCCCAGTTTACTCAAACTCATGTCCATCAAGTCGGTGATGCCATGCAACCATTTCATCCTCTGTCGTCCCCTTCTCCTCCTGCCTTCAATCTTTCCTAGCCTCAGGGTCTTTTCCAATGAGTCAGTTCTTCTCATCAGGTGGCCAAAATATTGGAGTATCAGCTTCAACATCAGTCCTTCCAATGAATATTTAGGACTGATTCCCTTCAGAATGGACTGGTTGGATCTCCTTGCAGTCCAAGGGACTCTCAAGAGTCTTTTCCAACACCACAATTCAAAAGCATCAATTCTTTGGTGCTCAGCTTTCTTTATAGTCCAACTCTCACACCCATACATGACTACTGGAAAAACCATAGCCTTGACAAGGCGAACCTTTGTTGGCAAACTAATGTCTCCGCTTTTTAATATGCTGTCTAAACTTGTCATAACTTTTATTCCAAGGAGTAAGCATCTCTTAATTTCATGTCTTCAGTCACCATCTGCAGTGATTTGGAGCCCCCCAAAATAAAGTCTGCCACTGTTTCCCCAACTATTTGCCATGAAGTGATGGGACCGGATGCCATGATCTTGATTGTGCTGGAATCAAGACTGCCAGGAGAAATATCAATAACCTCAGGTATGCAGATGACACCACCCTTATGGCAGAAAGTGAAGAAGAACTAAAGGGGCTCTTGATGAAAGTGAAAGAGGAGAGTGAAAAAGTTGGCTTAAAACTCAACATTCAGAAAACTACGATCATGACATCCAGCAACTGGAATCACTAAGTCATTATTCCAGGCTACCCTTGTGGCCCAGCTACTGGTAAAGAATCCACCTGCAGTGCAGGAGACCTGGGTTCAATCCCTGGGTTGGGAAGATCCCCTGGAGAAGGAAAAGGCTATGCACTCCAGTATTCTGGCCTGGGGAATTCCATGGACAAATAGATTCAAGGGATTAGATCTGATAGACAGAGTGCTTGAAGAACAATGGACAGAGGTTTGTGACTTTATACAGAAGGCAGTGTTCAAGACCATCCCCAAGGAAAAGAAACAGAAAAAGGCAAAATGGTTGTCCGAGGAGGCCTTACAAATAGCTGAGAAAAGAGAAGTAAAAGTCAAAGGATAAAGAAAAGAATAGACCCATCTGAATGCAGAGTTCCAAAGAATAGCATGGAGCCATAAGAAAGCCCTCCTCAGTGATCAGTGTAAAGAAATAGAGGAAAACAATAGAATAGGAAAGACTAGAAATCACTTCAAGAAAATTAGAGACACCAAGGGAACATTTCATGCAAAGATGGGCTCAATAAAGGCCAGAAATGGTATGGACCTAACAGAAGCAGAAGATATTAAGAAGAGGTGGCAAGAATACACAGAAGAACTGTACAAAAAAGATATTCATGACCAGATAATCATGATGGTGTGATCAATCACCTAGAGCCAGACATCCTGGAATGTGAAGTCAAGTGGGCCTTAGGAAACATCACTATGAACAAAGCTAGTGGAAGTGATGGAATTCCAGTTGAGCTACTTCAAATCCTAAGAGAGGATGCTGTGAAAGTGCTGCACTCAATATGCCAGCAAATTTGGAAAACTCAGCAGTGGCCACAGGACTGGAAAAGGTCAGTTTTCATTCCAATCCCAAAGAAGGGCAATGCCAAAGACTGTTCCAACTACCTAGGAAAGTAATGCTCAAAATTCTCCAAGCCAGGCTTCAGTAGTACGTGAACCATGAACTTCCAGATGTTCAAGCTGGATTTGGAAAAGACAGAGGAACCAGAGATCAAATTGCCAACATTCACTGGATCATAGAAGAAACAAGAGAATTCCAGAAAAACATCTACTTCTGCTTTATTGACTATGCCAAAGCCTTTGACTGTGTATATCACAACAAACTGGGAAATTCTTCAGGAGATGGGAATATCAGACCACCTTACTTGCCTCCTGAGAAATCTGTATGCAGGTCAAGAAGCAACAGTTTAGAGTAGGACATGAATGAGTGACTGAACTGAAGTTACTATTCCAGCTACTGAACTGATTTTTAAGTTGCTGGGCTCAGTCACTCAGTCGTGTCCAACTCTTTGTGACCCCATGAGCTGTAGCCCACCAGGCTGCTCTGTCCATGGGATTCTCCAGGCAAGAACACTGGAGCGATGTGATCATAGACCCAAATCCCCACTCCTCTGTTTGCAGAGACATTTTCATTATATTACACTTCTCTCCATTGCAGATAACCTCCACAGTTCTTTTTGTCCAGTCATTCTTTCCTTCCTTCAACAGCTTCCTGTGCCGGGGTCCAGGCCGTGGGGACAAAGCTGACCCACAGACCGAGCTCCTTCTCGCAGGTGAGCCCACCACTGTACAGGAGAGAGAAGGCAACAGAGGACGTGTAGGCCAGGGACTGCCGAGCTGGGAGGAACTGAAACAAAGCTAGAGAGGAGGCGGACAGCCGCGGGCACAGAAGTGGCACGACCCGTGGGTGTGAGAGGGGGCAAGCCTGTGACCGCAGGGGACAGGACAGCGGACGGCACAGGAGAGCAGGACGAGGGGGCAGGAGAGCAGGCCCGAAAGGCAGGGGCGCGGCAGCAGAGGCCTTGGTGCACGTCCCGGGAGCGAGGTCGTCTGCTCCGGGCTTCTTAAAGACCCGTCCTATGGAAAACAGTACGGCAGTTCCTCCAGAGATTAAGCAGAATTACCTTGTGATCCAGCAGTTCCACTTTAGGGCAAATACCCAGGACAACTGAGAGCAGGAGCTCAAGTATTTGCACACCTACGTGTGCAGCAGCCAATTCACAGCAGCCAGAAGGTGGAGACGAGCCAGATGTCGTCGGCGGATGAGTGAAGAAGCAAAACGCGGTCCGCCTGTAGGATGCAAGTGCGGTTCAGCCTTAGCACGGGAGACTCTGACACCTGCGACGACGTGGGTGAGCTTTGAGGACGTGCGCGCTGAGTTGAATAGCCCAGTCCGAAAAGGACAGTCACTGCGTGGTCCCATTTACAGGAGGTCCCTAGAAGAGTCAGATCCCCAAAGACAGAGCTGCGTGGGGCTTGTCAGGGGCTGGGGCGTGAGTGTATTTAGTGGAGACAGCTTCACTGGGGAAGACAAAAACTTTGGTGGCGGATGGTGGTGATGGTTGTTCAACAAGGTGAATGTGCCCTAGGCCCACAGAACTGTGCGGTTAAATAGCTAAGAGGGCGCAGTCTATGTTATGTGTATTTTACCACAACTTTAAAAAATTACATTTGAAATGTCCAGTCTTGCTCCTAAGCAAGCAATGGGCTGGAGAGGGAAGCATGCGGCTGGGCGCCAAGTCAAGGGTGTCCCCGCATCTGGACGAGAGATGCCGGGGCCAGAGCACACCCTGCGGGAGCCCCGCAGGCGGCCAGGGCGGCCAGAGGCTGGACGGCCTCTGGAGACAGGAACTGGCTGGGAGGTGGGGCTCCCAGAGAGGAGAAGGGGCCACCTCCTGGGTGCGGGGCTGAAGCACCAGTGCTGTCAGGTGGGGATGCGGGGACAGTGAACTTGGGCGTGAAGGTGAGGGCTGAGCTGCCACCCTCCCGGGGGTCCGAGGCGTCTAGGAAAGGCCGCCAGAGCCGGGCCAGCGGCAGGCAGGTCCTGTCGGGGCGTTTCTCACCAGGCACGAGCTGACACGGCCAAAAGCACGTCAGCATGACGGGAATGGCGGGCACGTGACTGGGAAGGAAAGCCATTTTCCTGCCGTTGGAAAATATTTATACAGCACTTTCAATGAAAGGACACACAGACATTCTATTTTAAGGCATAATAGCTCAGGAGGAGGGAGACGCACTGAGCCTCGTGGAGAAGACAGCAAGGCTGCAGGCATCAAAGGCCCGAGGAAGTGGGGACTCTAAGAGCAAAGGCCTCTGAGGGGCTGAGCCCAGGTCGGTCTGCTGAATCCAACCACCGGACTCACCAGCCCACGCTCTGCCTGCTGTCCCCTGGCCCAACTTCACAGACTTGCTCCCGTGACATCCTGTTTGTCAACAGCAAGTGAAATGCAAGAGAACCTGCTTGTGTGGGTTTAAAATCGGCCCTTGGAGGGGAGTACGCCTGTGAGGGTTTTGCCTGTAAGACCAATAACGACCCGGAGCCTCAGTCGGCCCGCAGAACGCAGGGGACACGGTCCCACTTCTCTCGGGCCTCGGTGGTCCCATGGGGCCCTCTGGCCAGTCTGCCAAGGGCAGCTCTGAGCCTCACAAGTTTCTCTCTCCCTAAATGGAGGCTGGAAACTGAAACTAAAGTGCCCTGGGGCCTCCCGCCCTCTGAAGTCCCTGGGGAGGGTCCTCTGGGGGCTGCAGGCAGGCCTCCGTCTGCGGACACAGCCCTCCGAGGCCTGCCTTGTCATCACATAGTGACCCCCTGTGTGTCTGTCTGTCCCCCTCCTCATGACGACACCGGTCACAGAACTGAGGGCCCACCCTCGCCCAGGATGACCTCATATTAACTTAATAGTCAAGGCTCTGGTTTTTCCAGTGGTCATGTGTGGATGTGAGAGCTGGACCATAAAGAAAGCTGAGCAACAAAGAATTTATGCTTTTGAACTGTGGTGTTGGAGAAGACTCTTGAGAGTCCCTTGGACTGCAAGGAGATCCAACCNGGAACTGGCTGGGAGGTGGGGCTCCCAGAGAGGAGAAGGGGCCACCTCCTGGGTGCGGGGCTGAAGCACCAGTGCTGTCAGGTGGGGATGCGGGGACAGTGAACTTGGGCGTGAAGGTGAGGGCTGAGCTGCCACCCTCCCGGGGGTCCGAGGCGTCTAGGAAAGGCCGCCAGAGCCGGGCCAGCGGCAGGCAGGTCCTGTCGGGGCGTTTCTCACCAGGCACGAGCTGACACGGCCAAAAGCACGTCAGCATGACGGGAATGGCGGGCACGTGACTGGGAAGGAAAGCCATTTTCCTGCCGTTGGAAAATATTTATACAGCACTTTCAATGAAAGGACACACAGACATTCTATTTTAAGGCATAATAGCTCAGGAGGAGGGAGACGCACTGAGCCTCGTGGAGAAGACAGCAAGGCTGCAGGCATCAAAGGCCCGAGGAAGTGGGGACTCTAAGAGCAAAGGCCTCTGAGGGGCTGAGCCCAGGTCGGTCTGCTGAATCCAACCACCGGACTCACCAGCCCACGCTCTGCCTGCTGTCCCCTGGCCCAACTTCACAGACTTGCTCCCGTGACATCCTGTTTGTCAACAGCAAGTGAAATGCAAGAGAACCTGCTTGTGTGGGTTTAAAATCGGCCCTTGGAGGGGAGTACGCCTGTGAGGGTTTTGCCTGTAAGACCAATAACGACCCGGAGCCTCAGTCGGCCCGCAGAACGCAGGGGACACGGTCCCACTTCTCTCGGGCCTCGGTGGTCCCATGGGGCCCTCTGGCCAGTCTGCCAAGGGCAGCTCTGAGCCTCACAAGTTTCTCTCTCCCTAAATGGAGGCTGGAAACTGAAACTAAAGTGCCCTGGGGCCTCCCGCCCTCTGAAGTCCCTGGGGAGGGTCCTCTGGGGGCTGCAGGCAGGCCTCCGTCTGCGGACACAGCCCTCCGAGGCCTGCCTTGTCATCACATAGTGACCCCCTGTGTGTCTGTCTGTCCCCCTCCTCATGACGACACCGGTCACAGAACTGAGGGCCCACCCTCGCCCAGGATGACCTCATATTAACTTAATAGTCAAGGCTCTGGTTTTTCCAGTGGTCATGTGTGGATGTGAGAGCTGGACCATAAAGAAAGCTGAGCAACAAAGAATTTATGCTTTTGAACTGTGGTGTTGGAGAAGACTCTTGAGAGTCCCTTGGACTGCAAGGAGATCCAACCAGTCCATCCTAAAGGAGATCAGTCCTGGGTGTTCATTAGGACTGATGCTGAAGCTGAAACTCCAATCCTTTGGCCACCTGATGCGAAGAGCTGACTCATTTGAAAAGACCTTGATGCTGGACAAGATTGAAGGTGGGAGGAGAAGGGGAAGACAGAGGATGAGATGGTTGGATGGCATCACCAACTCAGTGGACATGTATTTGAGCAAGCTCTGGGAGATGGTGATAGATGGGGAGGCCTGGCGTGCTGCAGTCCATGGGGTTGCAAAGAGTCGGACACAACTGAGCAACTGGACTGAAGTGATATCTGCAAAAACCTTATTTCCAAAGAAGTCATATGTAAAGGCACTGGGGACTAGGACCTGACCTGTGTCTTCAGGAGATACAGTTTAACCCACAACGGTGACCCACCCAGACTATGAAGTCCACAGACTAACAGGAGTGTGAATGGCAACTGCAGCATTTGTTCTAGAACAAAGAGTCCTCAAGGATCGATATTTTCTTATATGAGACACCAGGCTCGATGGCCAAAGATGATAACAAATGACTGTGTCTCTGGCTGGAGAATCATTTCTGCAGGGCACTGGTTCCAGGAATTAGCTTTTAGATTTGGTGAAATCAAGCAGATCCTTTCATGTCAAAAAAATATTTGTGACTGCCTGCTGTACGCTGAGAACAGAGCCAAGCAACACAAGGCAGGGACAGACCTGAGACCACAGGTTGAAGGAGAAGGACCGAGTTCTTTCCTGGCAAAAGGAAGACTCTGCAGGACTTTCCTGGTGGTCTTAACGGAGGAGAATGAACGGTCTGGGGTGACCCAAAGCTAGACTTCCTCAGGGGAAATCGAAATGTCATCACGGACGCTTTTCATGACAGTGAACATCCACGCCTGACCGGTGAGTTCATTCAGCTCCAAGTGACATAGCCAAAGGAAATAACAACAAAGCAGGAAAACACGGCAGAGACGGTGGTGTTGGCTCTGCCAGCCTGGCGCGGTGCCCCCAAGACTGTGCCCGGCCTGGCGCTGTGTGAGGGTCAGCGGGGGACGCTGGGCTAACCCCGGCCGGGCCGGCGGTGAGCTCAGGGCTGCCTGCCCCTCCAGCCAGAAGCTTCCTCCTCTGTTCCAAGAGTAGCTCTTTCCCAGACAACTTATCTTTGACAACAGGGGCTCAAAAAGGTTTAAAAGAAAAAGACCAAAGGTTGGAAGTGACCGTGTGGATGGGGGCTGGGTGAGCAGCTTGATGATAAGCTTGGCCTCTGACACTGTTCTTCCAACATTTGCACACTTGGCGTGCGCTGGGAGGTGCCTGTGGCCGTGTGCCCCACAGGGCAGAGACCACCTGCCCTCCACACCCCATCTGAGGGGAGAGCCACTGCCTGGGCCCCTAGGGAGGCGGAGGACGGCCCAGCCCCTGGAAAGAGGAATCTTCCTAGAGGGTAAAAACACACCTAGAAAATGATGCTAGGAAGCCCCGCAGCGCTGCCCAGGAGGGCTGCAGAGTGGGGGCCCGAGCCTCCCCTGGGGGCAGAGCGGGACCCCAGGGGCTCCCATGTAGAGACCCCAGTGCATGGGGTTGGAGGCTGACTCAGCCAGAGGGTCTGCATCGCCACGGCCAGGGCCGGGCAGGAGCCTCCCGCAGCATGGGGCGCCAGTGCCGCCCGGAACGCCTGGGTTGGGGCCTGAGAACCTGCATTCCTCACAAGCCAGGTGGCGCCGATGCTGGAGGTCCGGACTCCACCTTGAGAAGCTCGGCGCCCGTTCCTGGGTGGGCCGCTGGTAGGTGTCATCACCTAGGTGTTGAGCAGACTCTGTGGTGTGCGTGCCACCTGTTTCTGCTGTTTTTACTCACGGGTAGAGGGAAGTGGGGGAGAGTCCCCCGGGAGCCTGGAGAGGCTGGTGGTGCCACACGACCCCAGCTCAGAAGCTCTCTCTTGCTCCTCTGCCCCCTGTCACCAGCAGAGGAGACAACAGCTGCGTCTGTCCTTGTCTCTGTGCCCTCATGCAGAGACTCCCCAGGGACAGGACCCCCAGGCCCCGCAGAGGGCAGCGACGATTCTGTCTGGGGCTTGAAGGCAACACTGTCCCCAGAGGCAGTGAGGGTGGGGGGAGAAGCTGCCGGGGCCCCTGGGAGCAGCTCAGAAACAGTAGGGCCATGAGAGCCTCCTACCCGATGTCTCCCCAGCCAAGACCGCTTCTCAGCACCCAGGTCCAGGGGCCTCACCATCAGCCCCCAAGCTCTGCCACTCAAGCCTGACCTCAGGTGGGCCTGAATTTCCTGCAGGCTCCCCTAGTTTCCAAACCCTCAAGGTATCAGGGTTTTAGGCTGCTTTTTTAGAAATTAAAATGAAATTCCCAGAATATCAAATTAAGCATTTTTAACTGCAGCATTCCACGGCATCTAGCGCTTTCACAGGGTCCTGCAACCAGCACCTCTGCCCAGCCCTAAGGCTGCTCAGCCCAAAGGACCCCACGTCCCACTAGGTAGTCCCTGCCCACCCCTCCTCCCCCAGCCGGAAACAGCTGCTGTCTGCCTTCCGCCCGTGGACTGGCCTGAGCCAACACTTCGCGGGCACAGAGTCGTACTGCACGGACCTTCCGTGTCTGACATCTCCCACTGAGCCTCGTGTTTCCTGAGGCTCACGCGCCGTGCACCCCCTGTCACCCCTGCCCGTGGCTGGAACAGCACGTTGAGTCCTTTGCTAATCACGGATGTTTGCTTCGGTGACGGGAACCGTGCTTCTGTGAGCGCACGTGTGCAAGCGTGTGTCTAGGTTGGTGATCAGCTCTTTGGGTCTGGTCCCCAGGGAGGGGGACAGGTCCGGGGTGCGGGGGGACATGGAGACAAGCACGGAGGGCACCGTTTCCATCTCCACTTCTCACCAGCTGGGGCCCAGCGATCCAACGCCTGCCTCTTCTGAGCTCGCTGCGGCAAAGGTCGTCTGAACGCGTCTGGATCTGAAAGTGGGGCAGTGTCTACTAATGGTCGACGGGCTCTTCATAGTCACACTGTCTCCAGCTTTAACTGGCAACAGTGAAGCTCCGCGGGCTGTGGAAGTGACCCACCATAAAGCGGATTTGCAGGGGCCCCCCAAACCCCCCAGCGGCCTGGGCTGCCCGGGAGCACAGCCCCACCGTGCCTCCAGCGAAGTGCAGAGGGGGAAGGGCTGAGCCCGGCCCCCCATCTCACGCTGCGCCCAGCTTCCTCAGCGCCCAGCCAGCCACGTACCGCCGGTTCTAGAACCTTCTCTGGCTCCCCGCCGCCTTCCAAACCAAACCAGGCCCTGACGAGGGGAGCTCACAGGCCACTCCCAGCTCTCCCAGCAGCCTCTGCCCCAGCCCCGCCATGCGCCCTGCAGCCGGCTCTGCTTCCTCACGCCCTCCGCTCCCGTGGGCCCCACCGCAGTCCATCCAGCCCACCAGCCTCACCCCACCTTCTACGTCGCCTCTCCGAGGGGTCTCTGCCCCACCCACCCACCAGGGGCCCGACCACATGGACCCACCGGGCCACCCGCTGCTCTGATTGCTGGAGGCACAGGCCCCGCCTTGTCCCGTGTCACAGCTCTCCCTTGCTGACCTTGGGCGGCTCCTGGTCGTGACTGTGGTCTATCCTCCCAAGAATGACGGGGAGGTTGGAGCCCACAGAACTGAGGCCAGAGAACCAGAGCTATACAGTAGGTCTTTGTTGTTTATCTGCTTTATATACAGCAGTTGTGTGTGTGTTGTCAATGATCCCAAATTCCTGATTTATCCTTTTTCCCATTGGATGACAGCAAGCGTGTTTTCTACGTCTATGAATCTACTTCCGTTTTGTAAATAAGTTCACTTTAGATTCCACGAATAAGTGATATCACGTGATATTTGTCTCTGACTTCACTTAGTATAGGGAGGTGCTAGTGTGATAATCTCTAGGTCCATCCAAGTTGCTGCTAAGGGCCGCATTTCACTCTTTTAAACGGCTGAGTGACGCTCCATTGTGTATATGGACCACATCTTCTTTATCTGTTCATCTGTTGATGGACATTTAAGTCACTTCTACGTCTTGGGGCTTCCCTGGGGGCTCAGTGGTAAAGAGTCTGCTGCCAATGTAGGAGATTAAGGAGGCGTGAGTTCCATCCCTGGGTCGGGAAGATCCCCTGGAGGAAGGAACACCAGCCCCCTCCAGAGTTCTTGCCTGGGAAATCCCAGGGACAGAGGAGCTTGGAGGGCTACGGTCCACGGGGTCACATAGAGTCAGCCAGGCTGAACGACTAGGCACAGAGACTGAACAACAACCTGTCTTGGCTGTTGCAAACAGAGCTGCCGTGGATGTGGCACATCACGTTGACCGGTAGCTATCAGGAAATCCTTGCAATCCTGGAATGAATCTCACCTGATCACAGCGTAGGATCCTCTTGACGCACTGTGAGATTCAGCTTGCTAGTATTTTGTTGAGGGTTTCTGCATCTTTATTAATCTGTGATATCGGCCTAAAACTTTTTGCATGTGATATCTTTTTCTGATGCTGGTACCAGGGCGATGGTGGCCTAATACAATGAGTTCAGAAGTGTTCCTTCCTCTGTGATTTGTTTTTTTTTTTCTTTTTTGGAAAAGTTTCAGAAGGATCGCTGTTAACTCTTCTCTAAATATGTGACAGGATTCCCCTGTGAAGCCACCTGGCCCTGGACTTCTGCTTGCTGGGAGTTTTTAAGTTACTGATGCAGTTTCAGTACTGGCAATTTGTGCGTTCGTACTTTCTATCTCTTCCTGATTCTGTCTCGAGAGAGTTTACCTTTCTAAGAGTTTCCGTTTCTTCAAGGCTGTCCATCTTATTGACCTGTGGTCACTTGCAGTCGTCTCTTGTAATCCTTTGTATTTCTGTGGTGTCCATTGTAACTTCTTTTTCATTTCTGATTTTATTGGTTTGAGTCCTCGTCCCTTTTTCCTTGATGAGTCTGCTTAGAGGTTTAGTTGACTTTGTCTTTTTTGGAGAACCACCTTTTCATTTCACTGATCTTTCCTATTGCTTTTTTTAGTCTCCGTTTTGCTTGTTTCTGCTCTAATCTTTATGATTTATTCTGTCTCCTTAAGCTTGCTTATTCTTCTTTCTCTCGTTGCTTTCAGGACATCCTTCCGTATGGAGCGGGCCTCCAGCCCCCACTGTAGCCTGCCTCCGCATCCTGCAGTGTGGGCGCCTCTCGTTTGCTCCCCTCCCCTCCACGATCTTCTATACCCCAGGCTCGAGCCACTGGAACCCTCTCACAGCTCCCTGAGCTCTTAGGAGGACAGTTTCAGCTGCAGATCATAGACTCTCTACTCAAAGCAGCGTAAGGCGGAGGGGGATTCTTTGTTTCTCTTGACTGGGAAGGATGCTGGTCGGACTGAAGAGAGAGCTGTGGGACTTGAGTTTCAGAAACAGGAACTCAGATTCTGCCTAGAAGGTCCTTCTCCAAGCCCACTTCCTCTTATCAAACTCCTATTCATCCCTCAAGACCCACAAGTATGACCTCCTCCAAGAGGCCTCCCAGTAACACCCCTAAGCAGAGGCCCCTCCATCCTCTGGGATCTCAGAGATCATGTTTGTCCCTCTTTTATTGTGTTGGGAGTATTTTTTACTACTCACCCACCTCCTCTAGGAACCTATGGCATCTTCAAGGATACCTGCTCTGCGTTCTTCTGTCTCGCTCCTGTGAGCAGCCCATTCAAGCACACAGTAGGCTTTCCATAAATAGAGGAAATCAGGATTAGCCTTCAGCCTGTGTCCCTTCACTCTGCCTTGGGCCTGGGGACTTAAAGGAGCTTCACGTCAGGACTCTGTGGCCTCCTGGGGGAGGGGGACCTTGGATCTTGCTCACTTAGCACACGCAGACCACCCCCTCAATGTTTGCTTACTCGATACACGACACACTAGTCCTGGATAATTACAGGCTGCCGTGGATCTGTCTCTCCTGCCTGTGGAAGGTCCAAAAGCAATCACCACGCACCTCCCTGTGCTCACAAGACTGGAGTAATCAGGGCTAATGACACGGCACTTACTGTGTGATCGCCCTGCCGCTACGCTGTAATTACCATGTAATTAACTGGTCACCAGTTGCCGCGTAAACACGGCTTACATGGATGTGTCTGTGGCCTAAACAGCCCAACACACTCATTTTAATTTCAAAGTGTGGAATGGAAAACAGTTGGCTGGCAGATAGAGAGCCCGGGATGGGAAAACCGATGAAGGACCCTCGGGAAAGAGGAAGAGGCCTTGCCAGCGTCAGCTCACAGGTGTGGGACAAAGAGGGGGCAGGCCAGCAAGAGTGTCTGGGGGTCTCCTCACACCAGCTGAAACCTTCTAAATCTTTCCAGTTTCCTTTTAAAAATGCATTACAAAAGTTATATGCACTATAAACAACTTTAAAATATAAGGTATAAAAAAATAAAACAGGAAAAATAACCTATAATCCTCAAATAATGACTATTAACATGTTGGTGTTATTTATTGTCTCTTTTTTCCCATGTATGGATACATGTATGACTTTTTGTAATAAAGATGGCTTATATAATACTGTTTCAAAACTTGCTTTTTCCTATAAAAATGTCAATATTTTACATGACATTCAATAGTCTTCTGTAACAAAAGCAATAACAACATAAAACGGTCCGGGCACCACATGCAAGCCATTTTATAAACAGTAAAGTGCCCGCCAGGCTCACAGACTGTATCAATATTAGTTTGGCAACGCCTTTCGGATTTTCGATTTAAAGGGAATTCATCTCAGACTTTCCAACAGAACGCCCTAAGGAGGACCTGCTCTTTTCCTGGGAAAACATTCCTAGCCTGGCGGTTCAAGATTTCTCTTCTACTGGTGCAAGGTCCGCGGCAGGCTGGACGGCAGCGGGAGGGAAGTTCTCTCTTGCGTCCGGGTCCCCTGTGAGCCAGGGTGGTAGGCACCCCAGGGACAAGGCCAGGCGGCAGACCCTCCCTGCACGGCCGCCTTGGATGTAAGTAGGCCACGCCCTGTCCTCCAAGCTCTCTGCTTCACCAACAAGATGAAGGCACGTAACCGGAAGTCCTCCCATCCACTGCGTCCCACCTCCATCGCGCTCCGCGCCCTTGGAGTCCTCCGGCCGGGGCAGAGCCTCGTTCTTCCGAGCCGTGCACACCACCTCTCTGATCAGGACGGGGGGCTCTTCCTGGTCCTCTGTGTTGGCAGAGGCAGACCCCGAGCTCAGCCCTGGCCTCCTCTGGCCCCCAGGAGCAGGCGCTGTAGGTGATGAGATCCTCTTCCGAGGCCCACGTTCCCCCGCTTCTGGGCTCCATGCTCCCCTGGGGTCCGGCTGGCCTCCTGGCTGCTCCTCTTGGGCCCCTTCACGAGAAGACCCTCCTCTTCCAGAAAACCGAGCCCCCCATCACCGTCCCAGCCACTGGGGATCCCACATTCTACCCAGCAGCTAAAAGTCATTTTTCACCCGGTTACTTCGGTATTTCTCCCTCCGCCCTCCTCTCCATTTTCAGCCACTGACATGCTCAAAATGGCCTATCTGAAGTCTCCCACCTAAATGAGGAACGTGCATCCAAGCGCAACAGGGTCTAGGGCGTGCCGTGTGAGCCCCGCAAAGCCCCCTGCAGAACGGGACAGCTGTCTTCCCGTCTGCCAGGTGTGTTGGCCGCTGACACCAAGCCCCCCGGGAATTGCCCTCACCCAAGACTGCACCCAGCCGGACCACAGGGAACCTCTCCAGGCATCACCCATCCAAGGGTGGCATCGTGCGGAGAGTCCACAGGCCCAGACTCTGCCTCCTTGGGCGACAGTTGGAGAGGGCCGTGCCCCTGCGGAGCTCCCCGTGGGACCCGCTGAAGCCACTGCCGCCACTTCCCGGCTCCCTTCTCGCTCCACCCCATCCCGCCTCTCTCCCTCACAGGTGTTTCTTTCTGAGATGGAGATCCGTGGGTGAGGCGTGTTTCCCAGGCAACCAGATCTAGGGCAGTGGGTACCAGAGGGTACCCGAGGAAGCAGGCTGAAAGGGAGTCCGGATCCGGATCACCTACCAGCCAGCTGGACGTGAAGGGCCGTCACGGGCCGCGGGTCACACTGCCCCAGCCCTGCAGGCTGTGATGGCACCGTTGTGAAGACTTTCCTGGTTTGGGAGCCACAGGGATCTCTCTGCACACGTGAGTGGGCATGGCAGCGCAGGCGTTGGAGCAGGTGGGGGAGGTGGACCAGCGGGATGGATCTGAGCCATAGAATGGTGCCTGCCCGGTGCTCCCCAGGGGCCCACTGGGTACCGGCAGGTGCTGTGAGGTGTCCTGGGCACGCTGCCTAGTCCTTGACTTCTCTTCCCCAGAGCCAGGCACCTCCCAGCCCTGCACACAGCGGTGCCCCGGAGTTGTCTATCCCAGCGGGTTCTCGACCGCCCGGAACACACGTGCCCCCTCCGTGTCCCCGGCCACTGCCTCCTCCCCGTCACCTTCTGCCCCCAGGCAGGTGCGCGCCTGCGTGCGTCTCTCCTTTCACCTGAGGCTACCCGCTGAGCCCCTCAGCCTTCATCTAGAACCTCCCGTGTAGATGTACCCCCAGCCTGTCCTCGGAGCTCACGGGCCAGTCCCCCTGGAGGGCCCCTGGCCCCTGGAGTGGAGTCCCCACCCCACCCACGGGCCCCTCAGGGCTCCTTCCTCGCTGAGGGACCCCCACGGCCCCCACTCCCAGGCTCCAGGTCAAGGCAGCCCCTGTGCCTGTTCTCACCCCCCGCCCCGGCTGTCCCCCTAGCTTACAGTCACAGCCCCCCCACCTTGAGGTTGTGACCCCTTCTCCTCCAGGGTGTCCAGACCCCTAGAGTGGCAGCCCGCATCTCGGCTGAGATAATAGCCAGGGTTCGACTTGTCTGCCAGCTCTGACTGATGAGGGAGGCCCCCGGAGCCTCGGGTTGAGAAGCCTTCTGAGGCAGCAGCTGCTGGACCAGCCGCGTGCATCGCAGGACAGGGAGAAAGGGGTGAGGCCGCAGGGCGCAGGCTCTCGGCGCTTGGGAGCCCCAGGAGTCCACGAGGCGGCCTTTCCTTCCTCAGCTCCCTTGCTTCTGCCCAGGGGAGCCTCCAGGCTTGTGGCCGAGTGGGCAGGGGGACCAGTGAGCCAGCTCTAAGAGTGGTCACCCTGCCATGTGGTGGGCCCCCAACTCAAAGTCCACACTTCCCCCCCAGGTGGTGAGGGGTGAGGGTGTCTCCTGCACCCCTGAGACTATGCCCCCCAAGATACAAGACACCCCCCTCTTCAAGAAGCAGCTGAGGGCATCCATCCTAGCCTGTGACAAAGGGTCCAGAGCTGGCCTCCTGCACATCGGTGAGCCTGTACCCGCCCGGCCTCCCTGCAAGAGGTCAGCATCTCCCAGAGTATCACCCCGCATGCACAGTCCCGACCCTTTGCCTTACAAACAGTAAGGCCAAGAGCCAAACAGGAGCCCTGGAGCCATTGTTAATGGACGTGGGCCCCCAGAACCCGGTAAGCAGGGCGGGCTCCGTGTCCAGTGTGGTGTCCAGCCCCCTCCAGCGGGCCCGGGGACGTCCACTGCCCTGCCTCACACCTCCTATGCGTGCACCAGGTCCTGCTGCCCTGCAAATTGGTTTCCCGTGGACAGCAGCCACGCAAGTGCTGTGTCAGGAGCCATGAGCACCAGCCTGATGTTCCAGAGCCTGTTTAGAAAGATGACATTTTTTAGCTGATCTTCAGCCATTGCTATACCTGCTTAAATACAAGGATTAGCACAACTGTCAGCAGCACTCAGTTCAGTTCAGTTCAGTTCAGTCTCTCAGTCATGTCCGACTCTGCGACCCCATGGACTGCAGCACACCAGGCCTCCCTGTCCAGCACCAGCTCCTGGAGTTTACTCAAACTCATGTCCGTTGAGTCAGTGATACCATTCAACCATCTCATCCTCTGTCATCCCCTTCTCTTCCTGCCCTCAATCTTTCCCAGCATCAGGGTCTTTTCCAATAAGTCAGTTCTTCGCATCAGATGGCCAGAGAATTAGAGCTTCAGCTTCAGCATCAGTCCTTCCACTGAATATTCAGGACCAATCTCCTTTAGAATGGACTGGTTAGATCTCTTGCAGTCCAAAGGACTCTCAAGAGTCATCTCCAACACCACAATTCAAAAGCATCAATTCTTTGGTGCTCAGCTTTCTTTACAGTCCAGTTCTCACATCCACACATGACCACTGGAGAAACCAAAGCTTTGACTAGACAGACCTTTTTTGGCAAATTGATGTCTCTGCTTTTTAATATGCTGTCTAGGTTTGTCATAGCTTTCCTTCCAAGGAGCAAACATCTTTTAATTTCATGGCCAGAATCACCATCTGCAGCGATTTTGGAGCCCAAGAAAATAAAGTCTGTCACTGTTTCCGCTGTTTTCCCATCTGTTTTCCATGAAGAGATGGGACCGGATGCTATGATTTTAGCTTTCTGAATGTTAATTTTAAGCCAACTTTTTCACTCTCCTCTTTCACTTTTATCAAGAGGCTCTTTAGTTCTTCACTTTCTGCCATAAGGGTGGTGTCATCTGCATATCTGAGGTTATTGATATTTCTCCAGGCAATCTTGATTCCAGCTTGTGCTTCATCCAGCCCAGCGTTTCTCATGATGTACTCTGCATACAAGTTAAATAAGCAGGGTGACAATATACAGCCTTGACGAACTCCTTTTCCTATTTGGAACCAGTCTGTTGTTCCATGTCCAGTTCTAACTGGTGCTTCCTCACCTGCATACAGGTTTCTCAGGAGGCAGGTCAGGTGATCTGATTTTCCCATCTCTAGAAGAATTTTCCACTGTTAGAGTGGGGATAAGACACACTGTTAGGGAGAAAGGTGATTCAAAACAAAACACAGGGCGGAATGAGCCTGGGGGCAGCCCCCCAGAGCCATGACCCTTGCCCTGCACTCCTGGGACCCTGGGACACAGGGTCACCAGACTAGGGGGCCACTGCCACCCTCCAGGCAGGACTGCAGGAGTGATGGGCCAGCAGGGCATCCAAATAAGTGCTCTCGCCCCAAAGTGTTATCCAAACCACACATCACCAGTCCCTCCATCCTCTGGGTGGGAGGTCGGGAGACAACTAGGAGTGGTTTGTATCACTGGACAATTTTGCCAGGAAAAGGGAGGCTGTTCCTGTTACAAATGGGTCCCCAGTGGGCAGGGTCAGTTGATTCAAATGATCAAACTGTGACCTTCATGCAATATAATGCCAAGCAGGGAGAAGGGTCCCTGGTTAAGGGAACACAGACACGTGCTGGGCAGGCTTCTGTCTGTTGGGGCTAAAAACAGCCTGTCAATTCCAGGAACGGAAATGGATTGATGCCCCCCAGTTCCTCCCGAAGTTTTGGGAGGAATAACCTCATGTTTATAATCTCCACTTAACAGGAGCAAAGTGATCCATGAGGCCACCAGGGCCCAGGGCAAGGCAGGCAGTGTTGATACAAGGACCTACTGTGATTTTTAAAGATGAGGAGTAATTTCCAAATGACAGAGACATTTAGCTGTTATGCCAACATCAGTGGCATTGACGGCAGTAACCGCAGCGGTGAACTCTCTAGAGAATCCAAAGGTAAGAACAAAATTTCCAGAGAAAATCCACAAGAAATTCTGCCATCTGGAAAACAGGACTGATCTCAAGCATGAGGCTGTTTGCAAACAAATAGGCCAAACCGTATGCACCCAGGCAGTTGCAGGAAGAGTCAGGACCAGGCATAGCGATCATGGTCCATGTGGAGCTCTGCCAAGTGACGGAGGGGCTCCTAGACAACCTCGCGCTCTGGGTGGGCCCCAGGCCTCCAGCACCAGCGTTACCTGGGGCCCACCCGACCTGAATCTGCATTTGATAAGATGCCGGGATGTGTGTGTGCAGGCTGAGGGTTGAGAAACACCAGCTAGAGGACTCCACCGTGTCTTTGCCACGATTAACACCCAAGCAGGTGACCTGGAGCTCACCGAGGTCCGTTTTTCCACATCTGGGGATTTTGGCAACCTTCCATCCCCCTGGTTAATAGAGAGCAATGTGTAGACAGACTTCACCCACCCGCAGTCTGTCCATCTACTTCTGTTCCTCGTGCCTGGGTTCCCTGCCCCCCAGAACACACGCAGCCCGTGGGGACCACTCTGCCAAGCGTGTGGACCACTCTGGCTGGAGGGAGATAGTTCTGGACAGAGCCAGGTTCCCTCTGCTGTCTGCTCCCACTCTCCTTACATGACGTTTTTTCCCTGATTTTCCCGTTTTCCGTCACCTCCCTGGCAGGGGGCAGCCAGGATTAAAACCAGCCTATCCAGATTTGACCTTTAGCCTGTGGTTTCTCCTCCGGTGCACCTCTGCAGCTGGAGAGCCAGGCAAGCTGAGGCTCCAGGGAGGGATGTGGGGAGGGAGGGGTGCTCGGGTCCAGCTCTCCATTCACAGAGTCACGTGGAGCCTCAATTTGCCAACCTCAACTCCCCTTGCTCAGTGACCAGGGGTGTGTTTATGTGTTTCCTCATCAAAAAAGGCCACACAAGACTTCAGACATCTCACATCCATGTGCTTGCGTCTATTGTCTGAAGAGCCCAATGAAATGATCAAATAAAGGCAAACTGAAATATAATCTGTAGTAACAACTGGAAACAGAGGAGAGTAAAGACAATAATGAAAATTTGGGGGAAGAGATGGGAAGTATTCCTTAAGGACCTAAGTGTTTTTAAAAATGTTAAAAAATGAATAACTCGTTTTTTTTCCAAAAAAACCCCACTAAATGGGTTTAAGAGCAGTCTTTAAAAGAATAGCTGAAGAGAGAATTGGTGAACTAGAAGACAGATAAGCAACAAATATCCAAAGTGAAGTATGAAGTACAAGGGAAGAAAAATGAAGAGGGACAGTATATGGAGATTTGAAAGAAAAAAATCAGCAAGTGTTAAGTTTAAATTGAGGGGGAGAGAAGAGAAGAGAACAAGAGGGGGCAGAAGCAATATTTGAAAAGATAATGACTGAGAATTTTCCATAACTGATGAAATACATCAATTGACAGATGGTTCACAAAGTTTAGTGAACTCCAAACTAGAGAAAGAAAAAGTAAATTATACCTAGACACTTCACAGTGGAAAAGCAGAAAAACAAAGACCAAACAAACTCCCCTAAAAGCAACTGGAAATGGAAATTATTACCTGCAAAAGAGCAACTATTACATGGACAACTGACATCCCAAAGGAAACAGTGAAAGTTAGAAGAGAAAGGGTCTTTAAGGTGCCTTTAAGGTACTAAAAGAAAATAACTATCAACCTAAGGTCACATTCTCAGTGAAAAAAAGCCTTTAAGAATAAATGCAAAATAATGACTACACAGTCTCAGGCAGAAAACTAAGAACATCCATCACCAGAAATCTATTATTAAAGAAAATTCCAGCATTTTCCTCAAGAAGAAAGAAAAATATTCCAAAGAGAAACCTAGAACTACAGGTAGGAATAAAGAGGAACAAAATTAATGTCTGTACATAAATCTAAAGAAAAACTGATTAAAATAATGAGAAGTTAATGTGGTTTTAAGCTTTCCCTGATGGCTCAGACAGTAAAGAACCCACCTGTCGGGGCACAGGAGACGTGAGAGACAACAGTTTTGATCCCTGGGTCCGGAGGTCCCCCTGGAGAAGGAGAAGGCAACCCGCTCCAGTACTCTTGCCTGGGAAATCCCACGGGCAGAGGAGCCTGGCGGGCTACAGTCCATGGGGTCACAAAGTCAGACACGACTGGGTGAGTAACACACACACATGATGTGGTGTTAAACAGAGGGAGAACTCAGCATATGAGAAGAAAAGCGTGTAAGTAAGGAGGCGGGGGGTGAGTGAGGAAGGTGAAGTCAAAGGCCAGCCTCCCCACACGGAGAAGGATGACCAGACTAGCTGGTCTGTGGCCCCAAAGTTCAGTTTACGAAGGCCTGGACCTCTGGAGGTGAAAACCAGCAGCAACAACAGCAATAGAAAGCCCAGCAGGAAAATTGCCCTGGTCCTAACCAAAGCGGGAAATCCTGGCTCCTGAGAAAGCACACCCATAGCAGCCCTCATAGAACTTGTGAGCTACACTCATACCACCTGTGCGGCTCATAAAGCCGCAAGTCTCTAATCTACGGTAAAGTGTTCCTGTGCTATAAATTCCCCTGAAAACTGTACCCGAGGAGGCACATTATTTCTAGAGGCGTTCCTCTTCACCTTAGGCCTCAAAGGGTAGCCACACAAGCTTTTAACAAAGGAGAGCTTCCCATAAATTTAATCAAATGCACGACAAAACAAGTCACCACCAGGGACGTGTGCAGAAACAACAGATGGTGAAATCTGACATGAAACCTTCAGACAGGGTCACTTTCAGTCACAGATTTAAAACATGCCTGTACTAAAACAAAACACAGCTCTGTGCGCTCTCAGTTCAGTTGTGTCTGACTCTTTTCAACCCCATGAACTGCAGCACGCCAGGCCTCCCTGTGCATCACCAACTCCTGGAGCTTGCTCAAACTCAAGTCCATTGAGTCGGTGATGCCATCCAACCATCTCATCCTCTGTCGTCCCCTTCTCCTCCCGCCTTCAGTCTTTCCCAGCATCAGGGTCTTTTCCAATGAGTCAGTTCTTTGCAGGTGGCCAAAGTACTGGAGTTTCAACTTCAGCTTCAGTCCTTCCAGTGAATATTCAGGACTGATTCCCTTTAGGATGGACTGGTTGGATCTCCTTGCAGTCCAAGGGACTCTAAGGAATCTTCTCCAACAACACAATTTGAAAGCATCAATTCTTTGGTGTTCAGCTTTCTTTATAGTCCAACTCTCACATCCATACATGACTACTGGAAAAACCAAAGCTTTGACTAGACAGACCTTAGTCAACAAAGTAATGCCTCTGCTTTTTACTGTGCTGTATGGGTTGGTCATAGCTTTTCTTCCAAGGAGCAAGTGTCTTTTAATTTCATGGCTGCAGTCACCATCTGCACTGATTTGGGAGCCCAAAAAAATAAAGTCTCTCACTGTTTCCATTGTTTCCCCGTCTATTTGCCATGAAGTGATGGGACCAGATGCCACGATCTTCGTTTTCTGAATGTTTAATTTTAAGCCAACTTTTTCACTCTCATCTTTCTTTTTCATCAAGAGACTCTTTAGTTCTTCACTTTCTGCGATAAGGCAGGTGTCATCTGCGTATCTGAGGTTATTGATATTTCTCCAGGCAGTCTTGATTCCAGCTTATGCTTCCTCCAGCCCGGCGTTTCTCATGATGTCCTCTGCATGTGAGTTAAACAAGCAGGGTGACAACATACAGGGCTGATGTACTTCTTCCCTGATTTGGAGCTGGTCTGTTGCTCTGTGTCCAGTTACAATTGTTGCTTCTTGACTTGCTGTGCCCTATAGCACACAGTAAACTATAAAATATGATTTTGCAGATTTTAAAAAGATTCAGAACTTAAAGCAATTTAAATTATAGTAATCAACATCAGAAATACAAGGGACAGAATTAACAAGTTGTTTGATACGGATGAGGAGAGAACTAGTAACTGGAGGAAAAGCAGAAGGAATTATCCAGAATGTACCGTAAAGAAACAGAGAAATAGAACATTTACTAGAAGGGCTGATAAATGAATATTAGGGACTGAAACTAGACAGATTCTCTAATGAGACTGTGTGCGTGCTAATTTGCTCATCATGTCCGACTCTGAGACCCCATGGACTGTAGCCCACCAGACTCTTCTGTTCCTGGGATTCTCCAGGCAGGAATAGTGGAGTGGATTGCCATGCCCTTCTCCAGGGGATCTTCCCAACCCAGGGATCAAACCCATGTATCCTGCATTGGCAGGAAGGTTCTCCATTTTTAGTGCCACCTGGGAAGCCCCTTCTAATGAGACTGTGTGTCCATGCTAAGTCACTTCAGTCATGTCCAACTCTGTGACCCTATGGACTGCAGCCCACCAGGCTTCCCTGTCCATGGGATTCCCCTGTCAAGAATACTGCATTTCACTAAAGACAAGGAGAAATCTAAAATCTGAAAGAGGGAAAACAAGAAGGAAGAAAAACCAGTTGAGAGGGCCTTCCCTGGTGGCCCAGTGATTAAGACTCCACCTTGCAAGGCAGGCGAAGCCGACCTGACCCTCAGTTGGGTAACTAAGACCCCACAGGTTGTGCAGCTCTGCAAAAAAAAGAAAGAAAGAAAGAAAATCTTTTTCCCGATGCATATAAAAGTTATGTTTACAGTGTACTGTAGTCTAGTTAGTGTGCAATAGCATTGTGTATTTGCTTTTTACATGTATACCTTAATTAAAAATTCTCCATTGCTAAAAGTGGTAACCATCATCTGAGCCTTCAGTCAATCATAACCTTTTTGCAGGACGAGGGTCTTGTCTCTGTGTCAATAGCTGCTGACGGATCAGGGTGATGGTTGCTGAAGGTTGCGGTCAGTGTGGCAATTACTTAAAATAAGACAATAAAGTTTGGTACATCAATCAACACTTTCTTTTACGAACAATTTCCCTGTAGCAGGCAATGATGCTTGATAACATTTTACCTACAGTAGAAACTGGAGTCGTTCCTCTCAGATCCTGCTGCTGATTCAAGAACCAAATTTACTGTGTAATATTCTAAATGTCTGTGGTCATTTCAACAAACTCCACACCATTTTCACCAGGCGTGGATGCATCTCAAGAAACCACTTTCTTTGCTCATCCCTTAGAAGCAACTCCTCATCTGTTCAAGTCGTATCATGAGATGCAGCGATTCAGGCAGAACTGAGGCTCTAATTCTGGTTCCTTTGTTTCCACCACATCTACAGTTACTTCTTCCACTGAAGTCTTGAGCCCTCAAAGTCATCCGTGAGGGTTGGCATCCAATTCTTCCAAACTCCTATTAATGTCAATATTTTGACCTCTACCTATGAATTGCAAACATCCCTAACGGCATCTAGAATGATGAATCCTTTCCAGAAGGTTTTGCCCGGATCCATCAGAGGAATCATTGTCTATGGCAGCTATAGCCTTGCAAAATGTATTTCTTAAATAATAAGACTTGAAATTCAAACTTACCCCTTGACCCATGGGCTGCAGAATGGATGTTGTGCTAGCAGGCAGGTAAACAACATCAATCTTGCTGCCCATCTCCATCAGAGCTCTTGGGTGACCAGGTACATTGTCAATGAGCAGCAACGTTTTGAAAGGAACCTTTTCTCCTGAGCAGTAGGTCTTAACAGTGAGCTTAAAATATTCAGTAAGCCGTGTCATAAGCACTAAACCAGGCTTTGCTGTTCCATTTCTAGAGCACAGGCAGAGCTGAGGTAGCCTATTTCTTAAGGACCCTTTTGTAATGATAAATGGCGACTGGTTCCCCCTTAAGGTCACAGGCTGCATTAGCCCCTCATAAGAGAGCCAACCTGCCCTTTGAAGTTTTGATGCCCGGCCTTGACTTTTCCTCACTATGACAGTCCCAGATGGCCTCTTCTTCCAACAGAAGGCTGTTTCACCTGTGTTGGAAACGTGTAGTTCACATGCCACCTTCCTGAATATCTCAGTGGATCTTCTGGAGAACTCACTGCAGCTCCTGTGTTGGAACCTGCTGCTTCACGCCCACTTTTACATTTAAAGATGCCTTCTTTCCTTCCGTTTCCGGGACCAGCTTCTGCGAGTTTCAGACTTGTCTTCTGCACCTCTCTCGCCTCTCTTGCCCTTCACAGAGTTGAAGGGACTTAAAGTCTTGCTCTGGCTTAGGCTTCAGAGAGTGTGGTAGCTGGTCTGATCGTCCATGCAGACCACTAGGACTTCCTCCCAATAAGGCTGTTTTCCTTTCTCCTCACCCATGTGTTCACTCTGAAGCAGCAGTCTTAATTTCCCTCAAGAACTTCTCTGCGTTCACACCTCCGTGAATCGTGGGCGTAGGAGGCCTAGATTTCGGCCTCTCTCAGCTTTTGACTTGCTTTCCTCACTAAGCCTCATCACTTCTAGCTTTTGATGTAAAGTGAGGAACATGGGACTCTTCCTTTCACTGAGCACTTAGGATTATGAATTGGGCCTGGGTTCAGTTTTGTTGTGTCTCGGGGAATAAGGAGACTTGAAGAGGGAGAAGGAGCTGGGGCAGCAGTCTTTCCACGCAGCAGTCAGATGCACACATCTATCAGTTAAATTCATCACCTTTGATGGCACTCAAGACAATCACAGTAGTAATAGCAAAGACTGGAGAAGGGAGCGGCAACCCCTGCCAGTAATCCTGCCTGGAGAATTCTATGGACAGAGGAGCCTGGTGGGTTACCGTCCACGGGGTCAAAAAGCGTCAGACATGACTGAGCAACTGAGCAATTAACATGAAGATCACTGATCCCAGATCCCCATAACAAAAATAACAATGAAAGTTTTGAAACATTTTGAGAATTCCCAAGAGAGTGTATCAGTCACTCAGTCAAGTCTGACTCTTTGCAGCCCCATGGACTGTAGCCCGCCAGGCTCCTCTGTCCAAGGGATTCTCCAGGCAAGCATACTGGAGTGGGTTGCCATTCCCTTCTCCAGGGAATCTTCCCAGCCCAGGGACTGAATCTGAATCTCCTCCATGCAGGCAGATTCTTCACTGTCTGGGCCACCAGGGAAGTCCCATTTGAGAATTACCAAAATGTGACGTAGGTACACAAAGTGAGCAAAGACGACTAGAAAAAATGACACCAATAGATTGCTCAGAGCAGGGACGCCACGAACTTTCAATCTGTAAAGAAAAAGACAATGTCTGCAAAGTGAAATGCAATAAAATGAGATATGCCTATATAATGAAAGACAGCTAAAAATCCCCGTATTATTGGAAGCCAATATGCTTCTGAATAACCCAGAGCTTTGAAATCATCACAGGGGAAATTGGAAATTATTTCTATTGAACAACAGCAAATACTACTTAACAGAATTATGAGATGCAGGTAATGCTGTGTTTAGAGGAAAATATATAGCCTTATATTGTCTGTGAGGTGGGAAAAAACACTAAAAATAAATGAGTTAACCGCTCTTCTCAGGGCCTTTGGAGAAGAACACCGAAACAAGTAAAAAGGAGCTATCAAGAAAGAGCAATAAAAGGACCACGGATTAAAAATAAAAAGAGAACGTTTATTAGAGGAGATACACGTACTGGTTATTTGCAGGAAACTAACATCAGTGTCGCTGCGCTGTGAGATTCATCAGGGATAAAGGGAAAAGGCGTGCGGGCTTCCCTGGTGGCTCAGTGGCGAAGAATCCACCTGCAATGCAGGAGGCAAGGGTTTGCTCCCTGGGTCAGGAAGACCCCGTGGTGAGGGGAATGGCTATGTCCTCCAGGATCCTGTCCAGGAAAATCCCACTGACAGAGGAGCCTGGCGGGCCACAGCCCACGGTGTCGCAGAGCCAGGCACCCTGAGCAGCTGAGCACACACAGCACACAGCGTCAGCACACTGAGGCTCCCAGCGCACAGCAGATAACATCGAACACGAGAAGAGAAACATATCACAGGTCATCAGCTATGAAAAAAGGTAATGAGGGTATTGTTTCAAAAATCCAACAATTTCTCCAAATAAGCCTGAAAATTTAGATGGAATGGCCAATTTATAAAAACTTAGCACTTAAAGCATGGAAAGCCTATAATCATTAAAGAAACTGAATCATAAGTTAATTTTTTTTCCCTCAAAGAAGACTCCAGCTCTAGGACAGCTTCACTGGAAAATCCAGCTGAAAAAAAAAAACCAGCCAGGATAGATAAATAAATGTTATGAATCCAGTATACTGAAATACTTACAGCCATAAACAGGAGCAAACAGCAGCTACCCTGGAATAACTCGCAAATATAATTTTGAACCGAAAGAGTGAAGTCCAAAAGTATATCTAGGAGAATAGTCCGTCGGTTTGAAGGTCAAAACCCGGTGCAGCTGGCAAAGAATCCGCCTGCCAGTTCAGGAGATGAAAGAGGGGCGGGTTCGACCCCTGGGTCAGAAAGACCCCCTGGAGTAGGAAATGGCGATCCACTCCAGTGTGCTTGACTGGAAAACTCCATGAACGGGGGAGCTGGGCAGGCTCCAGTCCAGGGGGTTGCAAAGAGTGGAGTATGTGTCCCAGCACACACGTGCGTGCACGCACTCTGCCACGATGAGCTGGGAGTCACCTACTTTCTGGGAAGAAAGGGCAGACCATTCTCCCACAGCCAGGACAGCACTCACAAACTTTGCCTCTTACAAAATGAAACCAGACAATACTTCTAGGACCTGGCCCTGTCTAGGAAACGGAGCTGCGTGTACACGAGGAGCTTGTACATGCCTGTCTTCATCCTCTGCCACCTACTCAAGGCCTAAGCTACACAGCTGGCAGTCAATAAAGTTTTGCTGGTTGAAGAAAAAAAGACATAAGTGTCTCTTTCCACTTCTCAGATATATTTAGGCTATGGATCCCATCAAAGAAGCTGAAAGCTTCGGCAGTTTGGAAAATGCTAAGAGTAATAAAGAAACATTTCCCCCAAAGAAACATTTCCAAGACACAACCTGGAACTGCCCCTACACCTTTTACAAAAATCTCCCACTTGACATTCTTGACAAGTACACTCCCTCTTTTCGATGCATGGAAAAAATCCTAGAGGTCAGAACAGCTCTACCACCACTGTGTTGGAAACATCAATCCTTCCTACATCATGACATCGTTCATATCAATGCTGTTGTAAATACAATATATGTTAGAGACACAAAATGTTAAAGGCAATGCTTATGAGCAGACTTTCTGATGATAAACTGGGCTTTTCTCTACTTAGTTATCTAATGGGGAAGTCCCACATTCTTAAAGCATTGGAAAAAAAAAAAAAAAAAAGGCCTCCGTTGCCAAGAAGTTTTCAAAAGTTACTATTTTTGTAGAGCCTATAAGAATTCAGCACATTTGCTGTATATGCTGACTGGGCAGAAGCGTTTAACTTGCAGACCCTATTTCCAGAGCCAGGTTGCCATCTGGGCTGGGCACAGATGTTTTGGCAGGACAAGAACTCTTCCAAACACAAGTTTTTGTTCATTGTATTAAAACAAAAGCAGCCCTGTTAATTTCAGTCCCATTCAGGACCATGTTTGGCGGGGGTGGGGGGGTGGAAAGAATCAATATTTGCTAAGAGGAGAAGAACAAAATCAGTAGGGGGAAAACAATTATTTGCTGGCTTTTCAGAGAATATTACAAATAATGACGGTTCCAAACCATAAAAAAAAAACTGTTCAAAGAATTGCCCGACACGAGCCCTTTAATCTGTGGTTCAGTTTACCCTTCGGTTCATCCTTTCTATGGAAAGCTTGAATCCATGAAAATTTGTGTAGGAATACAAACTAATTGCCATGCAAATACCAACCCTCTCTGGAGCTGAACGCTTTCAGCTGGAAGGGATCACACAGCAGCCAAGCTCATCGAGACGTGCTCAGATGGGCAAGAGGGCAAAAGATGTTTGGCGTAGACAATAGCGAGAGCTTAGGTGCTCCCGAGTCAGGTAAGCTACTTCACAATTCCAAGCATTAGGCATTCTGGAAAAATGAACTGATTCCAGCCGATTCCTTCAAAGTCAGCCAAGAAAAACAGACCCTGTTTCTTCTACTAGCTACTACATGTCCTTCCTTAAGACATCATGAAATTAAAAGGTGATTGTTCCTTGGAAGGAAAGCTATGACAAACCTAGACAGCATATTCAAAACCAGAGACATCACTTTGCCAACAAAGCTCCATGTAGTCAAAGCTGTGGTTTTTCCAGTAGTCAAGTATGAGTGTGAAAGTTGGACCATGAAGAAGGCTGAGCACGAAAGAAATGATGCTTTTGAATTGTGATGCTGGAGAAGACTCTTGAGAGTCCCTTGGACAGCAAGGAGATCCAACCAGTCCATCCTAAAGGAAATCAACCCTGAATACTCAGTGGAAGGACTGATGCTGAAGCTGAAGCTCCAATACTTTGGCCACCTGATGCAAAGAGCTGACCCATTGGAAAAGACCCTGATGCTGGGAAAGATTGAAGGCAGGAGGAGAAGGGGACGACAGAGGATGGGATGGTTGGATGGCATCACCAACTCAAAGGACATGAGTTTGAGCAAACTCCGGGAGATGGTGAGGGACAGGGAGGCCTGGCCTGCTGCAGTCCACGGGGCCTCAAAGAGTCAGACACGACTGAGCGACTGAACAACAAGACGTTATGAAAGTACAAGGACTGGTAGAAGATAAAATGATGTCTCGTCAGATGCAACCACNGGCCAGACCCCTGGTGGCTGATGAGACGGCAGGTTCGGAGACCTGGAGAGGCATTTTCCTGTCTCTTATACACATCTCCCCAGGCTGCTCTGCAACTTGCATCCAGATAACCCCCAGCAGCGTTAATCAAAAGGCGGCTCCTCTTTGGGGAAGGGGGACGACTTCAGCACAGATTTAGCCCCTGGTGGCTTGTGCTTTATCTTCGCCCTGAGTGAGACTGCCTTCCCCCTAGGAAAGAGGCAGAAGAGAGTCTGTGATTACAACTTGCTGAAGAAAATCAACAGAAAGGACTGTTTTACGTGGGTACCAATTAAAGCGCTCACATACACACACAGAGTGGAGCGGGAGCCCGTGCTGACGTGCGGGCCTGGGAACAAGAACGGGTTCCCTTTAGATACTTTCGGCGGGGAGACGTCTTTTGACGTGTAGGAATGAGTGATCTTGGGCGGTTCCACAAGCCTCTGAGTTTCTGCTTCTTTAAGTGCGAGACAAGACAGTCTGCTCTCGCCCCTCCTGTAGGACCACAGGAAGGAGAAAATGCCCATGAAGATACAGCATGGATTAAAAATCTTCCATAAACGTGATTCCAAGAACCTAGCTGATGTTGTTATGAGGAAATCTGTAATGAGAGCTCAGCGTTTAGACTAGAAAATTGAGGCCAGGATGCTTCCAGATGTCCCAACAGAGCAACCCATCTTCAGGAATCAAAGGGAGCCTTTGGTTTCAGGTTTTTATGGACACCTGAAGGAGATCAGCTCTGGGATTTCTTTGGAAGGGATGATGCTGAAGCTGAAACTCCAGTACTTTGGCCACCCCATGCGAAGAGTTGACTCATTGGAAAAGACTTTGATGCTGGGAGGGATTGGGGGCAGGAGAAGAAGGGGATGACAGAGGATGAGATGGCTGGATAGCATCACTGACTTGATGGACGTGAGTCTGAGTGAACTCCGGGAGTTGGTGATGGACAGGGAGGCCTGGCGTGCTGCAGTCCATGGGGTCGCAAAGACTCAGACACGACTGAGCAACTAAACTGAACTGACCCAGAGGCCTGGCACCTTTGTCCGCTGTGCTGATAAAACACTTCAGGGTCAGCACGGCAACTATAGAGAACTAAGGAGCGGCCGCCCCTCCACTGGGCCTCGGGGCTAGGGTCTCACAGCTCGAGGCNCTCAGACACGACTGAGCAACTAAACTGAACTGACCCAGAGGCCTGGCACCTTTGTCCGCTGTGCTGATAAAACACTTCAGGGTCAGCACGGCAACTATAGAGAACTAAGGAGCGGCCGCCCCTCCACTGGGCCTCGGGGCTAGGGTCTCACAGCTCGAGGCTGACGCGGCTGCTCTAGGTGTTTAGAAAAACTGCCAGAGGGAAAGAGCTGGCCGGCCGGCCACTACCCATTACATGTGAGGGTGTAAAAGCCGCTCTGCATTTTAGGGTCGTGTCCACCTCAGAATCTTTCAGGGATGAGGAGAAAACAGGGCCTCCCTCCCCAGGCCCTGGAACAAACGCTGCCCTCTACACACTGGCCAGGATGGCTGATCCAGAGAGTATTTTCACAGCTGTGAGGAGACGTTTCCACTGGAGTCTTTAAAAATAAGCTGTCATCCCTCCCACAACCCCCGCACTCCCAGGAGGAGTGACCCACGTAGAGCTCACCTCTCCCGCCAACTGAAGGAGGCTCAGGGACAGGCGTGTTCTGTGTGTGCCCTGCCCACCAGCCAAACCCAGCCTCAGGCAGCGCGCGGCCCCTGAGGGTCATGTCACTTGTGCCCCGCGGTCCTCTGCGGCCTCTCAGAGTCTGAGCTGGTGGGTTTCCAGCGGCCAGAGCAGAGGGGAGGGAGAGACCCCCTGCCTGCGTGCCATTCAGCAGCTCCCCAGGGGCCTGCCAGGCTTGTTTAGTCAGCTGAGGCCTGGCACCTGCCAAGACTTCAGAGAGAATTCGAGTTCGGCTGGGCAGAGCCGGGGGGCGAGGGGTGGACAGGGAGACGGTCTTCACTCCCCAGGCTGGGCTCGCACCAGCGCTGCGCCCCCTGCCCGGCGTCTGCGTCCAGGGCCCACCTGACTGTTGACACACGTGCACCTCACGCTCCAGCCTGCAGGGCGACCGGCGACCGTTTCAGGACTGACAGCAGTGTGCAAAGCACTTCGTCTGCTTGGTCTGGCCAGAAGACAGAGCCAGTGCGGCTGGGCCCCCACCCTGGGGCGAGTCCGGTGCGGGGGGCAGAGGGGAGCAGAAGGGCTGGGGGGCCTCGAGCCCAGTCTTCTCCTTCCCTTCCACCGAGGCCAGACCCCTGGTGGCTGATGAGACGGCAGGTTCGGAGACCTGGAGAGGCATTTTCTATGCAGTTCAGTAATTTTCCGGAACAGCTGCACGAACATGGGCCAAGTCCCTGTGAAGATGCCCTCCCCACTCTTCTGTTAACCCGCTGAGGACTCCACCTGCCAGCGCCTTGGGAGGGGGCCTGGGGATCGTGCAGGCAGGCGCCGAGGTCTGAGCCCAGGGACGGCGGGGGTCACGTCCACTCCAGGAAGAAATGGAACGTCGAGGTCCTGGCCTGTTACCCAACACTGCCCTAGGGGCTGGAATCCGGGCAGGGTGCGTACTCACCCGCCTTGAGGAGCTTGAAGACCATGGGGAGGTGGCCAAGAGGCAGAGGGACCCCACTGGGACACAGGGCTCCAGCCGCACCTGGGAAACACGGCCGAGGACCCTCGGGGACAGGGGTGCGGTGGTGTAGTCAGGGCTGAGCGGTCTCTGAGCATCTGGGCCAGGCTCCGAGATGACCTAGCACCCGAGCAGCAGCGTGTGTCCAAACCCTATGCTAACGCCAGCATGTGGCGCTTCCATCACCCCGGGGAAACCGAGACAACTGCGGCTTAGGGGCCGCTGTGGGCCACAGCATCTGCCCGCTGTCGGCACCACCAGCCCGCTAGGGAAGCGCGCCCGTTAGGGAAGAGCGCAGCGTGCGGTTTCAGGGAGGTGGAGGCGGAGACTCGAGCAGGTCGACGGCTTTGCCAAAAGGTGCCTGAGAGGAGATGGCCTCTGTTCTGCACTTAGGTCCTCCTCAGGATGTCCTCCTGCGCGACAGTGACCCAGCTCCTCTGAGGCCCAGAGCTGAGCCCTGGAAGTCCCCCGGACAAGGCTGGCAGAGTGGTCCACAGTGTTTCAGAGGTGCTTGCTGCCTGCACGTTCTCTGCAAACACGGGCACTCAGTGGAGGCGGTCTCCCCTTCTTTCCTCATTCTCCTTGCCCTGGTGTGAGAACAGGAAGGCCCCCAACAAGGACAAAGACAGCTCATGCCACCACCACCGCCCCCCCCCCCGCCTCCTGCCCCCGCCCGCGAGAGCTGGCTCTAGCAAAGGACTCGGCCACCACCAGCTTGTCTGGCCCAGACTCAGGGCAGGGAGCTGACGGGGGAGAGTTACGGTGGACAGAGGGGGAGAGTTACGGTGGACAGAGGGACGGCTCCAGGGTGCCCTGCACAGAGGCTGGGCCCAGGGAAGCGAAGGAGGACCCGTGACACGTGGGGCGCCCCCGTCATTGGTTGGGGTGATATCTGGCTTTCTCTGAAAAGCTGGAAATGGACTCAGCTCAGGTTGTTTCTTGGTCGGGCCCCCTAATAACTCTGAGTCCCCACTGCATAAAGGGGTGCAGAGCCCCTGACTAGGCCCGACCTGGGGGGTGGGGTGCAGTGAGCAGCTGGCTGAGGCTGGCAGGGTCCCGGCCCCTCTGCTCCTGCTGCCTCCTGCCTCGACCCCCAGGCACCACCTCCTTCCTCCCTGTCCTCCCTGTATCCCCTCTCATCTCCTGACAGGTAGGGGACCCTGACTCTTCTGTGTCAGGGCCAACAGATCACGCTGCCTGTCCCCTCCAGGTGTCCCAAGGGGCCACAGTGCCAGAGCTTTCCTACCGGGTACCAAGCCGGGAGCATGGCTTCTGGGTTCATACCCACTGGGGGAGCACACCCGTGTTAGCGCTGCCCCCCTCCCAGTCCACTCTGCGAGTGTCCTAGAAAGGGAGGTCCACTCCCAGCAGCATCTCCCATGGCTTCCTCCCCAGGATGATGCTCGCATCAAACCTCCCACGGAGATGTGATAACGAAGCATTTTTGCGCACACGTGGCGCGCCATCTTCTAAAGGGTTTGGATTGCATTGGCTCAGCATTCAGCCCGGCGCAGCTGCAGATGAAAAGCTTCAGAAATGTGTATTGACTAAAATGTCTCCAAGACGGCACGTGATCTCGGCAAGAGGAGTTTTTTCCTTTCTCTCCCTTGTTCCTTTTCACTTGGCTTTTTCTCACTTTTAAGAAACACAGTCATTAAAGAAGATCCCTAAGGAAATGAAGCCCAGAACACGGTGTTAACATATCATGGAAGTTCTGACTTTCAATACCCAATTCCCCTGAAAATGTTGAATTAAGCCAGTTAGTTCCACATTTACAGAAACACTGGAAATTTTCTGGGGAAATTATTTAGAATGAAATGAGTAGCTGCTCTCGTCTCTCCCCCTGCTATCAATCTGCCCAAAGCTACTCTCTCACTTATGAAATTTTTATGAATGAAAAACCACAACCACCAGCAGCTTCGGTGTGTCTGCAGCCACGGCCAATCTCGGATGGGACAGGCCTTGAAATGTGGTTACAGGGCCTGTGGTATCATCTGAGCCTCACTCAGGTCTATGTCTTAGGACCTGCCTCAACATTTTTGGAAAGCTTAAAAGATAAAGGTGGCTCTATATGTCAACAAGTGACCTTACAAAGTTCACCTTCTTATATAAAAATTCAGTAATTTCTAAATTCACAAATCCCTGCTTCATCTCAGATCAAATGGCAGTCCACTCCAGTATTCTTGCCTGGAGAACCCCATGGACAGAGGAGCCTGGCGGGCTATAGTCCATGCGGTCACAAAGAGTTGGACAGAACTGAAGCAACTTAGCACGCTCACACAATAATTGCTAGTTCACTATTAAGCTCTCTTGGTGGTTACATGAGAGGAAATTTAAAATATGTGTGCATATTTGAGGATAGTCTATGATAACATTTTAGCTTAATTAAATATTTTGGCTCAATTGAAATATAATTATCAGAATTTACTGCATAATTGCATTGCATGATTATTCAATATGAGACAGGGGTCATTTCAATAATTCTTTGCATTTAATTATTCCTCAGAAAGAATAGGTTTTGTCATAGAGAAATAGCATATTCATTATAACCAGGATCAGTTCAGTTCAGTTCAGTCGCTCAGTCATGTCGGACTCTTTGAGACCCCATGAATCGCAGCACGCCAGGCCTCCCTGTCCATCACCAACTCCGGGAGTTCACTCAAACTCATGTCCATCAAGTCGGTGATGCCATCCTGCCATCTCATCTTCTGTCGTCCCCTTCTCCTCCTGCCCTCAATCCCTCCCAGCATCAGAGTCTTTTCCAATGAGTCAACTCTTCACATGAGGTGGCCCAAGTATTGCAATTTCAGCTTTAGCATCATTCCAATGAACACCCAGGACTGATCTCCTTTAGAACGGACTGGCTGGATCTCTTTGCAGTCCAAGGGAGTCGCAAGAGTCTTCTCCAACACCACAGTTCAAAAGCATCAATTTTTTGGCGCTCAGCTTTCTTCACAGTCCAACTCTCACATCCATACACGGCCACTGGAAAAACGATAGCCTTGACTAGATGGACCTTTGTTGGCAGAGTAATGTCTGTGCTTTTGAATATGCTGTCTAGGTTGGTCATAACTTTCCTTCCAAGGAGTAATCGTCTTCTAATTTCATGACTGCAATCACCATCTGCAGTGATTTGGAGCCCCCCAAAATAAAGTCTGACACTGTTTCCCCATCTATTTGCCATGAAGTGATGGAACCAGATGCCATGATCTTCGTTTTCTGAATGTTGAGCCTTAAGCCAACCTTTTCACTCTCCTCTTTCACTTTCATCAAGAGGCTCTTTAGTTCCTCTTCACTCTCTGCCATAAGGGTGGTGTCATCTGTGTATATGAGGTTATTGATATTTCTCCCAGCAATCCTGATTCCAGGATAGTTTTCCCATAAGACAGTCACATAATCCACACGTTACTGAATACTACTCTGTCGTTATGCTCGTGTTCAATTACGAGTCAATTATAAATTTAGATTTTTTAATTAGCATGAAGTAAAATTGACTATGGATTTTAAAACACGTGGAGAAAAGGAAAGCTTTGTGCAGTTTAGAAATAATTTCATCCAGCACTTTTCAAACATTAATATGACAAATACATTCTAAAGTTCTGAAATGAGCTAGAAAAAGAGAAATTAAGAAAACAATCCCATTTTGAATCATGCAAATAAAGAATAAAATACCTCAGAAGAAATTTAACGAAGGAGGCAAAAGACCTATACACGGAAACTACTGGACGTTGTAGAAAGAGACTGAAGGAGACACAAGCAAAGGGAAAGTGACTCTGCGCTCACGGGCTAGTAGAATTAACATCATCAGAAAAATGCCCACCCTACACAAAGAAACATGCACATTCCGTGCAACCCTGTCAAAATCCAAAGGATGTTCTTTGAAGAAATAGAAGAAAAAAAAAGTCTGAAATGCATATGGAACCACAAAAGACCCCATAGCCAAAACAGTCCTGAGGAGGGAAAAAAAAAAAAAAAAGCTGTAGGCATTGCGCTCCCTGACTTCTGACTATATTACAAAGCCATAGTGATAAAACAGCATGGGACCGGCAGAAAAGCAGAGATGTGGATCAGCAGAGCAGATCTGAGAGCCCAGCCATAAACCCACATGAACACGCACAATTAACTGGTGAAAGGGGAGCAAAAAGCATGCAATGGAGAGAAGACAGTCTCTTCAATAAACGGCGTTGGGAAAACTGGACAGCCACACACGAAGGAATGAAACCAGATCCATGTCTCACACTACATACAAAAATTAGCTCGGAGTGGATCAGAGACTTGAATGCAAGGCCTGAAACCATGAAACTCCCAGAAGAAGACACAGGCAGTATACTCTTTGGCATCAGTCTTAGCAGTAGATATCTGGATCCGTCTCCTCAGGAAGGGAAACAAAACCCAAATAAGCAAATGTGACTACATCAAACATAAACGCTTCCGCGTAGAAAAAGAAATTGCCAATAAAATGAAAAAGCAACCTATCAAATGGGAGCAGATAGTTGCAAATCGTATATCCTATAAGAGGTTACTATCAAAACTATATAAAGAACTGTCTCGGTTAACANGGAAGGGAAACAAAACCCAAATAAGCAAATGTGACTACATCAAACATAAACGCTTCCGCGTAGAAAAAGAAATTGCCAATAAAATGAAAAAGCAACCTATCAAATGGGAGCAGATAGTTGCAAATCGTATATCCTATAAGAGGTTACTATCAAAACTATATAAAGAACTGTCTCGGTTAACAACAACAAAAAGGAACCTGGTTTTTTTTAAATGGATAGAGGAGATGAATAGACTTTAAAAAAAAAAAAAAAGACACCCAGAAGGCCAGCAGGCGTGTGAAAATACGTTCAGCATCAGTGATTATCAGGGAAATGCAATCAAAACCACAGTGAGACACCGTCTCACACTTGACAGAATGGCTGATATCTAAACGACAAGAAACAGCAAGTGTTGGCGAGGATGGAGAAAAAAGGGAACCTCATACCCTGTGGATGAGAGTGTAAAGTGGTATGGAAGACAGCATAAAAGAGTTGAGAACAGAACCACCATACGATCCAGCTATCCCACGTCAGGGTAGTTATAAAAAGAATACGAAAGCACTAATTTGAAAAGGTGCGCGCCCCTCTGTTCACTGCAGCATGAGTTACGGTAGATACAATACGGAAACAATCAAGTGCCCATTCACGGGTGAATGGCTGCAGAAGAGGTGGTTCACATATACAAAAACACGGGTGCATGTGGATACAGCTATGGATAGATAGATACAGTAACACACCACTCAGCCATAAAGCACGAAATCCTGCCATTTGCAACAAATTGTATGGAACTTGAAGGTATTTTGCTAAATGAAATAAGTCAGATGGAGAAAGACAAATGCCCTATGAATTCACTCTTATGTGGAATATAGTTGATGTTCACTCACCCAGTCATGTCTGACTCTTAGCAATACCTTGGACTGCAACACACCAGGCCTCCCGGTCCATCACCATCTCCCAGAGCTTGTTCAAACTCATTTCCGTCGAGTCAGTGATGCCATCCAACCATCTCATCCTCTGTCATCCCCTTCTCCTCCCGCCTTCAATGTTTCCCAGCATCAGGGTTTTTTCCAGTGAGTCAGCTCTTTGCATCAGGTGGCCAAAGTATTGGAGCTTCAGCTTCAGCATCAATCCTTCCAATGATTCCTGACCTCCTTTAGGATGGACTGGGTGGATCTCCTTGCAGTCCAAGGAACTCTCAAGAGTCTTCTCCAACACCACAGTTCAAAAGCATCAATTCTTCGGTGCTCAGCTTTCTTTATAGTCCAGTTCTCACATCCATACATGACCACTGGAAAAACGATAGCCTTGACTAGATTGACCTTTGTCGGCAAAGTAATGTCTCTTTTTTAATAGGCTATCTAGGTTTGTCATAACTTTCCTTTCAAGGAGCAAGCGTCTTTTAATTTCATGGCTGCAGTCACCATCTGCAGTGATTTTGGAGCCCAAGAAAATAAAGTCCGTCACTGTTTCCATATCTATTTGCCAGGAAGTGATGGGACTGGATGCCACGATCTTGGTGTTTTGAATGTTAGAGTTTTAAGACAGCTTTTCCACACTCCTGTTTCACCTTCATCAAGAGGCTCTACAAACAAAATAAAATACATGAACAAACCAAACCGGACAAACAAACAAAAAAGAAAAAGTAGGAACAGAATAGTGGTTACTAGAGGGGAAGGGGTTGGGGGAGACAAAGGAGAGCAACTGAATGGTGACAGGTGGAGATATTCGGCGGTGAGCAATGCCACAAGGTATAAGAAGTAGAAATACAGTGGCGTACACCTGAAACTCACATAAAGTTATAATCAGTGTTACCTCAATAAAAATAAGTAAAAACCCCTCGAAAGTGTTTTTAACACTGGAAGAATTAATTTTAAAAATAGCATCTTACCCATTACTATAGAGTCAGAGATACTCTTTACAATACTCTAAGGACAGCCAAGGAAACAAACCTAAAACTCTTTAACTGAAGTTTTAGTAAAAAATTCCTGAAAAATGTGCTTTTATACACAATTCTGGATCTTTAAATATAAACACGAGAGAGAGGGAGGTCATTTCTTCGACTGTTATTTTACTTGCCAACTCTGGTCAGAATCCTCCTTGATCAATTTTTTGGGTTTGTCAACGTTACAAAACCTGTGTGCGACCTCTATGAGGCATTCTCCCTTGAAATAAATGAAAGTAAACAGAAAAGTATAATAACACAAAACAATTTTAACAAGTCAGGATTAGAGATTTTTAATGCAAATTAATATTTAACAGCAAATCTTTAATGCCTGTGAATGAAGATGCTGAGTTCAAGGAAAGCAATGAGCTGGTCCAAATGGTGAAATTATAAGTTTCATTATATAATATGACTTTCTTATCCTTCTGGGACTAAATCCAAAGGATTTTAAAATTTTTATCAGACTCCTTAAAACCACTTTCAGGAAATAGGACCAGACTTCAAGTGTGTGTAAGGAGATAGGGGAAATGCAGTTCTCTTAGCAGCTAGAATCAGAACTGGTTTTAGAACAGAATCCACTGTCACTGCAAACTTTCTTGCAGAAGGTGAACCGTTCCGGCAGAGGCGGGGTCAGAAGCTCCTGAACCCAGCCGGGTAAGGAAAGGTGTGCAAAGCGCAGGCGGCGCTGACCTGCTTGTCTGGAGGCGGAGTCTCTCCTCAGCTCCAATCGCCTTTCGGAGGTAGATGGCATAGTGTATTCACATATTCATGTGTTTCTTATTAAATACATCTTTCTGTTTGTAAAAATTTCAATCATTACAGAAAAAGCTGCAGTCCCTCTCAACCATTCCCCCACCATCCCCGTCACCCTCCCAAAGGCAATCCGATTCCTAGGCTTGGTATATAATCTTCTAGTCCTTCCCTCCCTGTGTTTCTTGTACAAATGGGTTGTTGTTGTTGTTTCTGAGTTCTGTTTTCTATGTCATGTATCTATTTTTCTAAATCCATGGAAATATAAAGACTATAAAACACAGACATGAGAGAGGAAATATTTGGAAATTACATACCCAACAATGATGTGTATCCAGCCTATTTAAAGAACACTCAGATTCAACAATAAGAAGTTAAACAGTCCACTTTTAAAAACAGCAAAAGAACTGAACAGACCCTTTACCAAAGAGGCTTTATAAATGGAAACTGAGGACATGGAAAAGTCTTCACCATCATGAGGAAATATGGAAATATAGCTTTAAACTATAACTACACACTTACTGCTGCTGCTGCTAAGTTGCTTCAGTCGTGTCCAACTTTGTGCAATCCCATAGATGGCAGCCCACCAGGCTCCACCATCCCTGGGATTTTCCAGGCAAGAGTACTGGAGTGGGTTGCCATTGCCTTCTCCAACAAACTTACTCGAATGGCTAAAATGAAAGTAAAATAAATACATGTATACATATATAAGTAACCAGTCAATCCTAAAGGAAATAACCCTGAATATTCACTGGAAGGACTGATAGTGAAGCTGAAATTCCAATACTCTGGCCACCTGATGCAAAGAGCCATCTCTTTGGAAAAGAGATCCCACCTGATGCTGGGAAAGACTGAAGGCAAGGGGAGAAGAGGGTGATAGAGGATGAGACGGCTGGACGGCACCATCGACTCAATGGACGTGAGTTGAGTAAGTTCTGGGAGATGGTGATGGACAGGGAGGCCTGGCGAGCTGCAGTCCATGGGGTCACAAAGAGTTGGACATGGCTCAGTGACTGGTCAACGACAATATACAAGTAAGGAAGCAAGCTGGTAAGTTAACAGAGCCTGACAAGGTGCACAGCGGCTGGCGCTATCACACACTGCTAACGGGAATGCAGAAAGGTGCAGTCCAGTCACTCTGGAAAACAGCCTGCAGCTCCTTACACATCGGAAAGTTCACTTACTGTATCGCCCTGCAGTCCCACTGTGTTTGTCCTAGAGCAGTTAAAATGTGTGCTCACCCCCAAACCTACACATAAGTGTTTGCACAGCTCTGTTCATCAAGATCAAACTGGGGAACAACCAAGTGGGACATAGAGGGTTGCTTCTGCACTGATGGACGTGGATGTGGAAGAGGAGGGTAAAAGGCTAGTGTGTACATTTAACAGCTTTTGGGGGCTTAAAGGACAAAAACTGGAGTCCTGGGTCCTGGTTGGTGCTCTTGGCAACAACCCCCCATTTTAGGTGGAGACCCCAAAGAGCTGAACTCATATGGTAATAAATAAATTTTCAACAACTAGATCTCCAAGATAAAAAGTCCTGATTTGTAACATTTGCTGGTTTCTATGGTGTAAATATACCCAGGAGAGCCAATTTCAAGCTACTATTGTGACCTCACTGAACAAGTCACTGGGAAAAGCCACACAGAATCAGTTCTGATGAGCCCGTGCTGCCTGGCCCCGGCACACCACTTCCTAGAAGTCAGATGAACGTGAGTAAGCTGCCTCTCATACCAGCTCTGAATCAGCAGGATGGTGCAGAAAAAGCTCTCACATCCTGAGACTAGATTAAAGTGACTGCAGATTGCCAGTGACTCACGGGGGCCCCGCACGTGACTCAGAAAGAAATGAACCTCCTCTGGATGAAGAAGGCACAGCACAGTTCTCAGTTTTCTCCTGGGAAGAAAGCAATGCACTGTCCACCACACCAGCAAGGGTAAAAGGTAACCAGGCAGGTGAGTAAGCAAGACCACGTAACAAGAACCAGAACAAACAACAGACTGCAGCAACCGGCCTGCAAGGTCCTCCAAGAAGGGAAGAGCAGAGAAGAAGCCTGCTTCTCAGAAAGACTACTGTATGGTTACTTCCATTTAGTGAGTGGGAAAGTGTTCGTTGCTCAGTCGTGTCCGACTCTTTGCGACCCCCATGGACTCTAGCCCACCAGGCTCCTCTGTCCATGGGATTCTCCAGGCAAGAGTACCAGAGTGGGTTGCCAGTCCCTTCTCCAGGGAAATCTTCCTGACTGAGGGATTGAACCCGGGTCTCCTGCCTTGCAGGCAGATTCTTTACCATCTGAGCCACCAGGACAGTCCTGATTCCATGTGGTAAAATGGTGGTAAAAAGGCAAAACGAGATGTAAGTGTTTGGAGAGGCATATTCAGGTTGAAACCTGTAGGGAAAATAGGAAGTCAATACATAAAAGCCAGCATTGTGGCTGGCTTGGGGGGTGGGAAGGGCTGTTGCCGGGAGTGAGCCTGAGGGGAAGCTGTTTCTTCTCTGGGATGATGAAGACCTGAGGCTCAGTGCACAGCAATTTGTTAAATTGGAAATGTTTGTCTCATGCATTTTCTTATTTCCATTCTGTTTCACAGGGAAAAGAAAGTTTAAAATAGTACAGTACATGCAAGGAGTCCTTACCCAAGTAATCCAGAGTGACTCAACACGTGAAACACAGTGTCGTCTCTGTACCAGATGAGCGGAAGAGAGAACCTTCATTTTTCTTCACCAAATAAAAGGGCTTTGATGGATTGAAACCACGTGTGCGTGACTGAAAAGAAAACTCTAAGGAAACTAAGAATGAAAGAAAACTTCTCTCCTCGATCAAAAGCAACGGCCAGTTATCTAGAGCGATGACCATACTTAATGGTGAAGTCGCAGAAGTATTTTTCACTGGTGTCAGGAAGAAAAGAAACCCTGCTCATTACCCTCACTGTCAGGCAGCGTTTTAACCAGAAGTTGCAGCCAGCACTAAGGTAAGAAAAAGGAATTCAGGGCCAGCTCGAACCGAGGAGAAAATAACTGTCACTCTCTGCAGCGAATGTTTATCGGCAGAAAACCCGGCGAATCAAGTGGTTCCTCCCGGATGCTCGCCTCTCAGACCGCCGTTTGAGAGCAAGCTCGTGCACAGTGTGGCTGGGAAAGCACTAGGTCTGAGAGGAGTGTTGGAGGAGACAGGGCCGAAGATGGAGACACAGCGCTCACCTCGAAAATGTAACAAGAAAGGATCCCTCAGTCACAACATCCACACAAACTAAAAAGCCTCAGAATGCATCCAAGAGGAAGGATGCTTTGTCTGAAAGGAGCTGTGAGGGCGCATGGAAGGAGTTTGCTTACTCTGACCTCGAGAAAGCAGGGGAAAATGGCACCTATGTTGATAGATTCAAACCATACAGACACCAATGCTCCCGGAAGCTAATCCAAGAATTTGATGAAAATCTAACCGAAATTCGACCAAGATTTCACACCGAGGGCTTCAAACGGTTCCTACAATTGGTGCCGAAGACTCACGAATAGTTAGGAAGTTTTAAGAAAACAACAGCGGGGAACACTTGCCAGCCAGATATCAAAATCCATCGTAAAGCCATTTTAAGTGATGAGTGCGGAGTCAGCTGTGAACTGACAGGTCGGTCCTGGTTCTGCTCCCTGGGGAACCCGGGCACGAGCCAGGTTCCACCCCCGCGTGGCTGTGGGAGTAGCCGAGACACACCAGCTCGGCCTCGGTCAGGAGTTGCTGGGGTTCCCGGGGCTACCAGTCCACAGGTGTGCTCACAAGTCTCTTAGAAGACTCTGAACTTCATTAGGATCTGGAGTTGGGGAGGAGGCAACTTCTGCAGGGAACTTTCTCTATTGATGCAAAGGCAGGAGGCTCCCAGCTGACATAGGAGCCTCGCACGTGTGTCCACCATTAAAAGGGACGTAGAAACAATAGGGGATCCATGAGGTAGAGAGTTGATCAGTAATCATGTGACCATTTATCGTCAGGATTTTCTGAAGCTACTTTTCCAAAGATCTATTTCATTTCCATTTTAAACTGTATTCATTTTTATTATTACCACATGCTTAACATAAGTTGTTTTTTGCATTTCTTTTTCTTGGGGGTGGTCTTGATCACTGCCTCCTGTACAATGTCATGAACCTCTGTCCGTAATTCTTCAGGCACTCTATCAGGTCTAACCCCTTGAATCTATTTATCACTTCCACTGTATAATCGTAAGGGATTTGATTAAGGTCATACATGAATGGTCTAGTGGTTTACCCTAAGTTCTTCAATTTAAGTCTGAATATTGCAATAAGGAGTTCACGGTCAAGCCACAGTCAGCCCCCAGTCCTGTTTTTGCTGACTGTATAGAGCTTCTCCATTTTTGGCTGCAAAGAATATAATCAATCAGATTTTGATATTGGAAGAGAAGCTAAACGCAAAGGAGAAAAAGAAAGATATACCCATTTGAATGCAGAGTTCCAAAGAATAGCATGGAGCCATAAGAAAGCCTTCCTCAGTCAGTGTTCAATGCAAAGAAGTAAGGAAAACTATAGAATGGGAAAGACTAGAGATCTCTTCAAGAAAATTAGGGATACCAAGGGAACATTTCATACAAAGATGGGCACAATAAAAGACAGAAATGGTATGGACCTAACAGAAGGTAAATATATTAAGAAGATGTGCAAGAATACCCAGAGGAACTGTACAAAAAAGATCCTCATGACCCGGATAATCATGATGGTGTGATCACTCACCTAGAGCCAGACACCCCGGAATGAGAAGTCAAGTGGGCCTTAGGAAGCATCACCACGAACAAAGCTAACAGAGATGATGGAATTCCAGTTGCACTATTTCAAATCCTAAAAGGCAGTGCCGTTAAAGTGCTGCACTCAGTATGCCAGCAAATTTGGAAAACTCAACAGTGGCCACAGGACTGGAAAAGGTCAGTTCTCATTCCAACCCCAAAGAAAGGCAATGCCAATGGATGTTCAAACTACTGCACGATTGGAAACATTTCACACAGTAGCAAAGCAGTGCTCAAAATTCTCCAAGCCAGGCTTCAACAGTATGTGAACCATGAACTTCCAGATGTTCAAGCTGAATTTAGAAAAGACAGAGGAACCAGAGATAAAACTGCCAACCTCTGGTGGATCTTTGAAAAAGCAAGAGAGAGTTCCAGAAAAACATCTACTTCTGCTTTATTGACTGTGCCAAAGTCTTTGACTTGTGGATCACAACAAACCGTGGAAAATTCTTCAAGAGATGGGAAAACCAGACCACCTGACCTGCCTCCTGAGAAATCTGCATGCAGGTTGAGAAGCAACAGTTAGAACTGGACAAGGAACAACAGACTGGTTCCAAATCAGGGAAAAAGTACATCAAGGCTGTATATTGTCACCCTGCTTATTTAACTTATATGCAGAGTACATCATGCGAAATGCCAGGATGGATGAAGCACAAGCTTCTTGATGAAAGTGAAAGAGGAGAGTGAAAAAGTTGGCTTAAAGCGCAACATTCAGAAAACAAAGATCGTGGCATCTGGTCCCATCACTTCACGGGAAATAGATGGAGAAACAGTGGAAACAGGGACAGACTTTATGTTTGGGGCCCCAAAATCACTGCAGATGGTGACTGCAGCCATGAAATTAAAAGATGCTTGCTCCTTGGAAGAAAAGCTGTGACCACCCTAGACAGCATCTTAAAAAGCAGAGACATTATTTTGCCAACAAAGGTCGATCTAGTCAAAGCTATGGTTTTTCCAGTGGTCACATATGGATGTGAGAGTTGGACTATAAAGAGAGCTGAGCTCCGAAGAATTGATGCTTTTGAACTGTGGTGTTGGAGAAGACTCTTGAGAGTCCCTTGGACTGCAAGGAGATCCGACCAGTCCCTCCTAAAGGGAATCAGTCTTGAGTGTTCCGTGGAAGGACTGATGTGAATCCCAATGGTTGAGATGATTTAGGGAAGGAGGCTTTCTGTTGTGATTGTTTTCTGCTTATTGTTTTGTCTTGGTTCCGGGGGCTTTTTCAGATATAAGTAAGGTGTAGCGCAGCATTCACAGAACAAACAAACTCTCAGGGAATCTCACAGCTTTTACCAAAACAAATCATTTATACTTTCTGAAGCTGATGATTTATACCTTATAGTTGCCTGACTTGATGGACATGAGTTTGGGTAAACTCCAGGAGTTGATGATGAACAGGAAGGCCTGGCGTGCTACTATTCATGGGATCGCAAAGAGTCAGACACGACTGAGCGACTGAACTGAACTGAACTGAACTGATGGAGTCTGATGGAGAAGGAAATGGCAACCCACTCCAGTATCCTTGCCTGGAGAATCCCCTGGACAGAGGAACTTGGCCAGCAACAGTCCATGGGGTCGCAAAGATTCGGACATGACTGAAGCAACTTAGCACATGGAGTCTGAAGGAAGCGGTAGGGAAACGGCAGTCCCTTACCCATGCTTTGTCCAGCCAGGGCCCCTCCCTAGTGGCCTGAGGAGCTGTGTGTGGTCCCAGAGCCTGGCCTGGCCGCGTGAGAGCGTCTCTCGGGAGGGCTCTTGGGACCGACCGCGTGCGCCCTGGCCGCGCAGCACCGCCCACGGCCCATGCCGGGCAGCCGGCCCAGGCGCATGCGCTCCAGCTACTGCCTCAAGGCCCTTGTCCTTGCGTTTGCGGCGGGAGGGCAGACGGCGCTCTCCCTGTCTGTGCCCAGCTAGGAGAGCGAGCAGTTTTGCATCCGTTCTCCACGGAGCTCACTGTACCGATCGTGAATCAAGAGTTAAGGGAAATTTTTAAAATTAAATCTGAAACCGCAGGATATGTACAAGAGGGTGATGATTATGCCTGGGAGTTTTTATCAGCCACAGCTGTCCCATTATGTTTGTTTACTTTAGGGTAGAAATGGTCCTTTGAAATCCATGACCAAAATAAACACACTGGCAGCTGTAGTTAGCACGGGTAAGTGAGCAAGCGCGCAGAGCCCGCCGGGAGGCTGCGGGTTCACAGTCGCCCCTGTCAACGACAAAATAAAGAATTCTGTGCTCTGGGCCTAACGACACCCATGAGCAGAAATCTTCTATGAAAACTCCTTCTGGAATCTAGAAGTTAGGAAATGTTGTGAAATGCTGCAGTTCCAGCAAAAGTCAAATGGTTTTTTAAAAAAAGCAAAAAAACATTGGCTATGGAATTAAGTGTGACGCTACAAGAAAGTACAATGATAGCACATTTGCACTGCCCATAATTACTACGCACAGAGTCTGTGTGAGCACTTGCTATGTGCCAGGCTTTCTATTCAGTGCTGGGCACTCAGCAATAAAATGGAAAGCAAAAGTTCCTCTCTCATGGGAAAGCTAAAATTAACAAGAAAACCAATAAATAATATAATCCCATGCAATGATTAGTGCTATTAAAATGTTGCAATAGCAACTGATTTAAATTATTAAATCTGGTTGATCACATTCGTATAAACACATGCTTCTCGAATTAGGTTAAAAACGTTATATACTTACACACCCCACACCGTCTCTAACCAGACACCAATGGAGAAAAGTAAAGCAGAGGGAGTCCCGAGGGACGTGCTCACATACAGAAAGTGCGCCTGGCCTGTGGACTCACAGGGTTTCACTCCCTTTGCTTAACTTTCTCAGAATGTTGGGAAGGAATCAAATATGAAAATCTGAAAACAAATAACTTTGAAATGCCGGCATTGGTGTCCCAATCTGAGATAATTTCATTATGGTTTCTGACAGTGTTTCCCTTTTTATTGTAATCGAAACCACTCCATGAATAAGGAACTGCTTATACAAACATGTTGTATGCAACTATCTGTTTCCAAGAAAGAGGGGCTCTCAGTGATACGATCATTCTCTGAGGTAATGGCTCAGAGAAAAAGGGATCCTGTTTGCTTCTCATTTCCCGGAACACAAAACACATCAAAGGAGACAAAACGGAACCGGTGGGACTGATCCGTGAAGAGAGACCGTGCTGGGACAGCTGGTGGATCGTCTGCCCCCGAGTCTGATTCTGACTTTGCTGGAAAAGGACAGGCTGGAGGCAGTGCTCACACTGCGAGGCTGAAAAGCAGACTGGTGCAGACTGGGGGCCGGGGGGTTGTGTGTGCTTTGTTCTTGGAGCGACGGAGAGCAAATCCGAGTCTCGGGCTGTTGCAGTTCCTCCTTAACAGGGCCGTCCTCCCGTGGCATTAGAGGATTGTAACTAACAGACACACCCAGATGTTAATACCACTTTCCAGAAAAGCATATCCTTCGGTCTCACTCTGAGACGCCCATCCTGGGTCCTCAGCGTCGGAGCTGTATCTATTTCCATCCAAGATACAGATGTATGCGCTGATTAATGTCTGTACTAAGTGTGTCTGTACCACACAGAAACGAGACTGAATTCGGTGGGACTTTCTAGATTACAAACAGCTAAATAATGTCCACCGTGGTCCTACTCCCCCCGAGTGTACGTGGAATCATCTTATTTTGTTTTTATTTTGTCTGCACTGGCTCTTCACTGCAGCGTGCAGTCTTTCTCTCTAGTTGTGGCCACAGGCTTAGCTGCCCGGCGGCACGTGCCGTCTCAGTTCTCCACTGTTACTGTCGTTGTTCAGCTGCTAAGTCGTGTCTGACTCTTTGCAACCCCAGGGGCTGTAGCCCTCCAGGCTCCTCTGTCCATGGGGTTCTCCAGGGAAGAAGCCTGGAGCGGTTGCCATTTCCTCCTCCAGGGGATCTTCCCGGCCCAGGGATCAAACCTGCATCTCTGTCTCCTGCACTGGCAGGTGAATTCTTTACCACTGGCACCACCTGGGCAGAGAAGGCGATGGCCCCACTCCGATACTCTTGCCTGGAAAATCCCGTGGACAGAGGAGCCTGGGGGGCTGCAGTACGTGGGGTTGNCCAGGGGATCTTCCCGGCCCAGGGATCAAACCTGCATCTCTGTCTCCTGCACTGGCAGGTGAATTCTTTACCACTGGCACCACCTGGGCAGAGAAGGCGATGGCCCCACTCCGATACTCTTGCCTGGAAAATCCCGTGGACAGAGGAGCCTGGGGGGCTGCAGTACGTGGGGTTGCTGAGGGTCGGACACGACTGAGGGACTTCCCTTTCACTTTTCACTTTCATGCATTGGAGAAGGAAATGGCCACCTCCTCCAGTGTTCTTGCCTGGAGAGTCCCAGGGACGGGAGAGCCCAGTGGGCTGCCGTCTATGGGGTCGCACGGAGTCAGACACGACTGAAGTGACTCAGCAGCTTAGCAGCACCACCTGAGAAGCCAGGGCATGAAACATAGGTAGCTTTTGAAAAGGTAGCAAATCATACTCACCAGAATTCTTAAAGAAGGAGCTGCCTTTGTTGGGAGAGGACTTAGAGGAAGACCCAGGGGAATGGCTAGGGCTGTCCCTTGTGAGTCAGGGGAGGGCTCCTCTGAAGATGGAGGAGGAGAAATCCCAGGAGTTCTTGGGAGCTGTTCTGAGCTGCGCAGGGTATTGACTTACTCAGTCCTCCCTATAGCCCTGTGAGGCACTGCTGACCCCAGAGCGGTTTGCTTGCTTCTCAGCCCCACAGCTGCAGTGCTGGTCACTGTGGTCAGGTGTCTGTGCTCTGTTATCCAAAGGGGAAGAGAAGGGGCAGCCGCCATGCAGGGCCTCTCCCGCACCTCCACGCTGGAGTGGATCTTGGAGAAGGAAGGGGCATGTGCCTACAGGCGTGAGAAAAGGGAAGGACAGTGATGGGGATTCAGGAAGCTGACTCAGTGCTTGCGGGCTGAAAAGTATGGAATTTGAGTTTTCATCAGGTTGCACTGGCTCCGTGAAGGATGAGGGCCCGGCTGACCTCTGGGCTCTGCCCAGTGAGGACTCTGCAAAGGGCAGAGTGGACAAGGCCGTGGCTTGTGGGCAAGAGAGGCTTGCTCAGTGTCGACTGGCTTGGAGAGAGGGCACAGGGACATGGCTGCCCCAGAGAGCTAGGTTCACTCAAAAAGCATGGACAGAAAGTTCCCGAGGTGTGGTCTCATACCTCATTCTGGGGCTCCAAAGAGTGGGACACGCGGATCGACTGAGCACCCAGACACACACACACCACCGTGGCACTCTACTTCCAAAGATGCTAAGGGTGCCGTAAACTGCAAGCCTCTGAGTGTCTCATCCCAAGACTCAGAATCCAAAGTAAAAAGATGTCAGTGTGCAGGTGAAGGTATAGAGAAGATGTGGTACATACGTTCAGTGGAGCGCTACTCAGCCACAAAAAGTGAGACAGCGCCATCTGCAGCAACACGCGTGGACCCAGGGATTGTCACACCGCGGAATCAGAGGAACACCGTGTGATGCGGCTTATACGTGGACTCGAAAACCTGCACAGACGAACTTAGCTGTGAGGCGCAGACAGACCCACAGAGCAGAGAGACAGACTTGTGGCTCTGGGTGCGGGAGGGAAGGACTGGGAGTCGGGGGTCAGCAGATGCAAACTAGTGTGCAGGATGGATGAACAAGATCCTAGCTGGAGAAGCCTCTTGAGAGTCCCTTGGACTGCAAGGAGATCCAACCAGTCCATTCTAAAGGAGATCACCCTGAATATTCATTGGAAGGACTGATACTGAAGCTGACGGTCCAGTTCTTTTGCCACCTGAATTCAAGAGCTGACTCGCTGGAAAAGACCCTGATGCTGGGAAAGACTGAAGGCAGGAGGAGCAGGGGATGACAGAGGATGAGTCGGTTGGATGGCATCACCGACTCAATGGACATGGGTTTCACAAGCTCCAGGAGATGGTGTTGGATAGGGAAGCCTGACATGCTGCAGTCCATGGGATCACAAAGAGTCGGACACAACTGAGCGACTGAACAACAACTGTATAGCTCAGGGAACTATACTCAATATCCTGTGATAAATCATACTGGAAAAAAAAAAAAAAAGAGGTCCATGTTGCTCAGGCACTTGAGATGGGAGTGGGGGCGGGGACAAGGGCTCTACACTGTGAGCACAAGAACCGAGAGCCTGGGCAGCACCACGGAGGCCAGCGGGCGCCTGGGGTGCTGAAGGCGCCTGGGGACTCGGGGCTGAGTGTGGCTCCAGTGCAGGCGGTGTGAGAGCATCGAATCCATACCCAGACTTCGGGCCTCGTGCCAGCGTTTCTCCCACCAGGCTGGGGTGGTGCTCAGGCCCCCAAAGGAGCTGCCCCATGACGGCTCTTCCATGTGCTTCTTCCCAACCCCCTGATGACCACAAGGATATCTCAGAGCCAGTGTCCAGGGGCTCCCTGCTTTGCCTGTGGGTGTCTGGGGCCTGGCGTCAGTAGATGGGCAACTGACATGGGATCGTCCAAGCCCCGAGAGTGACGCTGTGAGTGCCATCGTGTCCTCGTTCCTGCTGCTGGCCCATTCTTCTCCAACTCTGGAACACCGTTTCAGGTGTGAGCCATGGCTGGCATGCTGACGGCTCTTCCTGCCTCTCTTAAAAATCTCACTGTAAAAAGCACGATGCCTTTACGTTTATCAAAGCCCTTCCCACCCTGGGCTCACCCTTCTGTCTCCAGACACTCCAGTAGGCCTCACCCCAGCCCCACGTGCACCCGCAAGCGAGGCTGACCTGCATGGAATCCTCGCTTTGATTGGCGTGTAAATTTCAGGCCCTCTCAAAAACCATCTTTCTCTGTCCTTCCTCTGAAACTACCAGTCTCATTGACTTTTTTCTCTCTTCAGATCTCAGTCTTGGCCTTGTCTCACAAATAATGTTTCCAGGTCTCATGCATGCTTGTTAAAAAACAGCTAGGAAAAGTCGTTGTCCACCACGTTGGACCCCAGAGTCCCTGCCTCAGCCATCATTCAGTCCTAATCACCCAGGCCTCTTCCTGGGCCAGGCTCTCTGGGGTAGGTGCTGGGCATTCAGTCTTCACTGGGACCCTTTGGGGCCCTGATGGGGGCTCTAAGGATCAGCCTGCGGTGCTTGGTGCTTGGAGAGACAGTGTCAAGACTGAGGAGCCGCCCTCACGGGGGCCCTGATGAACCTGGGGTACAGACCCCTTGCCCCCCACCCCACACTGCCAGCAAGCCTGCCCCTGGAGACTCAGGTCCCTGGCAGGGAGGATAGAGGATGCCTGCAACAGTGCTCCCTCAAAGCCAGTGAAGGCATAGGCAGCCATGGTCAAGGATGCTCTTTGAGAAGTTCTCTGAGGGAAGCCACTCAGGGCTGTAACCGAGGAGACCTGGGACCCTGCACCAGAGAGGGTCCCCGAGAGCCAGCTGGCGGCCCCAGCCTCCCTGCCTGGGGGCCACGGGCTTCTGCGGGGTGAGAAAAGAGGACAGGTGCAAGGCACCGGCTGAATCCAGAGCCGGTACTCCTCTGCGCCATAAATACGTGCAGATAAATCTCTTTATAGTCAGCACACCTGCCCACACCTGCACACTTTTGTACTGACCCCCTGTACCTGTTTGAAGGTACTGTCCTCTCCTCTTTCTTGACTTCCACCCTGTTTTTTATATTCTCAAGGGTAACCTTCTCCTCAAAATATGGGGAATGGTTTTTCCAATAGATCCCTCTCCTTCCTGGTCTGCCCTGCCTCCCACAATTGCCCGAGCTCCTGTTGCCTGCCTGGCAGTGTGTGGGCAGGGACCACAAATGCAGGCGCCGCGGAGAGTTCTTCTGTTAGTGTGCGCTGAGCACTCAGAAGCGCACTTGCCAAAACTGATGTTCTTGCAGAGGTAGCTTGGTAAATCACGTTTCTAATTTCCCAGTTATACTTTGAATTCACCAGGGAATCTCTACTGGGAAAAAAAAATAAAATAAAACAACAACTTTCAATATTTAAGAGGATCACTGGCAAATCATAAAGTCTACTGAAAAAAAAAAAAAAAAAAAAAAAAAAAAAAAAAAAACTGTCTCTGACTTTGAGTCCAGATTTTCATATGCTCAGATTCAGCATTTCATCCCTAGGGGCTGGGATTTCCACCCACGTGTAGCCACAGAAGGTCACGTGGTGTGTGGGAACATACATGGTCCGCCCCTGGTCCTCAACTGTCTAGCTGTGCAACTTTGGGATCTGCACAGTCTCGGAGTATTGCTTTTCTCTTAGGAAAAGAGCAATAATAATAGAGAGGGGCTTTGCTGGTGGCGCAGCAGTAAGGAATCCGCCTGCCCATGCAGGAGACGTGGGTTCCATCCCTGGGTCAGGAAGACCTCCTGGAGAATGAAATGGCAGCCCGCTCCAGTACTCTCGCCTGGGAAATCCCATGGACAGAGGAGCCTGGAGGGCTACAGTCCGTGGGGTCGCAAAGAGTCGGACACGACTGAGCTACTGAAACACCTGCAGCAGAGATTCTGGGTTGCAGCGAAGAGTGGTCCATACGTGAGATGCACACGGGGCCAGGCAAAACAAAGGCGCTCGTGTAGATATAAGTCCCCTTCCCTGCTCGTCCTATTTCCCTCAGACCACTCAGAGTAAAAGTAATCTTCCTGGGTGAGAACACATCCCGAAGAATCCTTCAGTGTGACCCTCCTGTCCTCAGAACTGCCAGGGCAGTCTCTGCCCACCACCCCTCTAACTGGTAGGATCACATCTAGTTGAGCTCGACAGTCAAGATCTGAGATCAAGAAAGATGCCACGTCAGACAGCCTGGCTGGGAGGGGGTTTGGGGGAGAGTGGACCCACGGGTATGCGTGGCTGGGTCCCTCTGCTGTCCACCTGAAACTGTCGCGACTGTTAATCGGCTATACCCCAGCACAAAATAAAAAGTTAAAAAAAAAAAGAAAGATGACGCATCAGAAGCCCAAGCCCGAGAACTTCATCTCAACAAAAGTGGGGACCCTGTGAGATGTCCATGAAGGGAGGGGGCTGGGGATCGGAAGTGAGGGGCCCTGGGGAGACGCCCCCCGCACTCCCCATCAGCATCCTCCAGATGAGAGTCGCCTGGAGCAGTGCGAGCCCGACTCCAACTCTGGGGCTGGAAATCCATGCTGCCGCCAAGGGATGTTGCCCAAGAGTGGGGGTCCAGGTGCCATCCCGAAACAGTCCTGCCCTCTCACTTCTGCCCAGACCTCTCCTCCTCCCCGCCTGCCCCAAGGCAAGTGTTTCAGCCACAATCCCACCCTCTAAAGCCCAGCTGCAGTCCCAACTCTTCTGTGACCCTTCCCTGCACTTCACAGAAACCCCAGGGAATCTCCTCATATGCAGGTCACTCAGCACAGTGGTTTGCAATCCTGGCTTCCCACTCTTGATAAACTTCCAAAATTACTCACTCCCAGGGCCCCACCCTCTCAGGTGCCAAGTGTGTGTGAGCTACTGCGCTGAGTGCTGTGGGACAGAAAGATGAACAAGAGAGGGTCCCACCCACAGACGTTTACACACAAAGGGAAAATAATGGACGCCTGCAAACGACGTTACACAACGTGGGGACTGTCGAGTGTCGAAAGTAAATTATGCCGCGTTGCAAAAAGAGTTCAAAGTAAAGATTTCTTCTGGCCGAGTGATCAAGGAGGCTTTGTGGGAGAGAAGGCACTTAAACGTGTGTTTAAGCATGAGAAATATGGGGATATATGTATATATTTGGATGCATTCCTTGCCCTCCCAACCCTGTTGACTCCTAGGGATACAGGCACACAAAATCTAGATAGTTTCATTAGTATCTTGAGTGTTTGGGGTTGACACTGGAGTAAGTTCTTTCTTAACATTTATTTTTAACTGGGGGATAATCGTTACAGAACGTTGTGTTGGTTTCTGCCATCCAGCAGTGTGAGTCCGTCATAGGCACACGTACGCCCCATCCCTCGTGAGCCTCCCTCCCACCCCTCAGCCCGCCCTGCGGGGGTGTCACAGAGCCCTGGGCTGAGCTCTCCGTGGCACAGCAGCTCCCCACCAGCTGTCTGTTTTAGGCACAGCCACGCGCTGTTTCAACCCTGCTGTCTCAGCTCGTCCCACCCTCTTCTGCCCTTGTCGTGTCCACAGGTCAGTTTTCTACGTCTGAGTCTCGACTCCTGCCCCGCTAAATAGGCTCATCAGTACTATTTTTCTGATGCCATAGAAGACTCTTGAGTGTCCCTTGGACTTCAAGGAGCTCAAACCAGTCAATCCTAAAAGAAATCAACCCTCAATATTCACTGGAAGTGAAAGTCACCCAGTCATGTCTGACTCTTTGTGACCCCATGGACTATACAGTCCATGGAATTCTCCAGGCCAGAATACTGGAGTGGGTAGTTCTTCCCTTCTCCAGGGGACAGTCTTAATCCAAGGATAGAATCCAGGTCTCCCACATTGCAGGCAGATTCTTTACCAGCTGAGCCACAAGAGAAGCCCAAGAATACTGGAGTGGTTAGCCTACCCTTTCTCCAGTGGATCTTTCCAACCCAGAAATCAAACTGGGGTAAGGGCTGATGCTAAATTTGAAATTCCAATACTTTGGTCACCTGATGAGAAGAGCCGACTCATTGGAAAAGTCCCTGATGCTGGGAAAGATTGAAGGCAGGAAGAGAAGGGGATGACAGAGGATGAGATGGTTGGATGGCATCAGCGACTCAGATGGACCTGAGTTTGAGCACACTTTGGGAGACGGTGGAGGACAGAGGAGCCTTGCTTGCTGCAGTCCCTGAGGTTGCAAGGAGCCAGACACGGCCTAAGAGCCTGAACAACAGCAACAATATATATGTGTTGGTTTACGACACTTGTCTTTCTCTTTCTGATTTATTTCACTCTCCCTAACAGGCTCTAGTTTCATCCACCTAGCACTGAAGAAAGAATTCAAAACCTTGGTCCACAAGACACCAGGGTTACCCACTCATCTAACTGCCTCAGAAGACTAAAAAATTCCAGCTTCTACTCATGGCATTTTCTTAAGAAGTGATTCAGTGAGAACTGGAGCTCCATGAAGAACAAAGGGCATATCCTATCAGAGGCCTCTGGTCTCATTGCTAGAAACAGCTTAGGGCCCAGGAGGACAGGCAGAGGCTTGTCCAGCATCCACCTCGGGCCACCTCTACAGGAGGCTAGTGGGTCAGGGCACGCTGGCGGCATTGACCTGACTGCCCGCTGGCCTGAGCATCCTGCAGGACGGCCCGAGATGCCACCTCACAGGGACACACGTGCTCCACCCAGTGCTCCACGGGACCAGTCTCGGTTAGAGCCGTGCCAACACTGACCGTTGCCATGTCTGCGTGCGTCTTCCTCCACAGCCCACAGACATCACCCTCGGGAAGCGCTATGACGGTGGGCTTGCGTTTTCAAGCAGTGATTGGCTATCAAGTCCCCTGTGAATCTTAAAAAGCCAACGTTCATCCTGGGAGCTGGAGTCTTTGTCTCGCCTCCTGCCCCCTGTTTTGGAGAATGTTCCTGTCCGCGTCGTCCTCTGTGGGAAATGGATTGTTATCAAGAGGGCAGGCGCTGGAGAGGCCCTTCAAGGGCAGCAGACAAAACACAGCCTTTCAGGGTGAGAAAGAGGATTTATGGGCAAAACGCAGCTATTCCAAGGCTCCTCAATAAAGATATACAACCCGAACAAAAGGTAAGTATTTCACTCAGCCTACGAAAGCCTGTGAAATTTATTTTTTTGCAAGCTTTTACAGTCCATGTCCTTCCCATTCAATCTTGAATAATAGCACTGAATTGAGCTGTAAAAGCTTCCGAAGTTTGAAGCCTTTTGACAAGTTAATTTAGCAGTATGGTAAAAAGTTTTTCCCCAAGACAGAATAAAGCCATCATATCATGAAAGTAGCAGTCATCCTGACGAAAGAAAACACCATTAGGATTAGAAGTGATGTGCTTTATGGAGGTAGTTTGTGGTTTCGTGTAATCTACTATCAATATTTCAGGAGAAAGACGCTCCACTCCTCAGTCAGCTGGAAGTCAATATCTCCACTTAAAACCAGCACCCAGGGGCCAGATCACATGTCTCCGTTATTGGAAAAATAACATTCTGTACAGCTCTCCTCTCTGCACTTCTCCAGATTCTAATCGTGAGGGAGTTGTGAGATATATATATATATAAATAAAACAAAGAGGTCCTTTTTTGTTTCTAGAAAAAGAAAACAAGGAAAAGACAGAAGCTATGCTTTCTTTGTCTCTCCCCGACACACAGCACCTGCCACCCATGCTTCTCCAGCGGGTGGAAGTCGCTGTTCCTTGGCCATTCAGAGTGAAACACAACAAGCTCAGTCACTTTCTTAGCTAGGAGGAAGGCCAGTTCTGTGTGGTGGTGGTGGTGGTTTGTTTGTCGAAATGTAAGTGAGGAGCCCGAAGTTCGGGCCGGGGACGGTCCCCCGTTTCAGGAGATGTGCGGAGCAAAGGGAACACCACTACGGCCTGCCCGTGGGCGCGGTGTCTCAGTGGCTGGCGCTGAGCCTCTTCGGGGAAGGGACGTTTGCACCGATAAATAGGATGACTGGTTCAGCTCTGGCTTTGTCATGATGGAGGAAAAAAGCCAGGAAAAATTAATTATATTTAACAAAGAAACGCTCGGATGCCATTTGGTCCTGTGCCCTGAATATAAATCTCCAAATGTTTCTCACTTGAATATTTTAGTGGGAAAATAAAATTAAAATTAAAAAAACAGATGCCCTATTACTGTGTTTACATAGTGAACGCCCCGGTTGCTTTGTAGCCCTCCTGGCTAGTCAGGCAAGTTTGGCGATGGTCTAGGGATATGAGTTCCCCAGGTTTTGGCTGGTGGGGTCTCGGGAGAGGCCTGAAGATGCCATGTCAGTGTCCAAAGACAAACTGCAAACTGTGCCAGAGTGGAAAGGGAAACCCTTCCTGGATGACTCTCACCTTTGGCCCAAGGAGCAGGGAGTGATATTTTCCTTTAGGAAGGGAAAGGTTATTTAATTATTCCTGTTTAACTGGAGCATTTTAGCAGGACAGTGTTCAACAGGTTGGGATTGAAGAGAGATTTAACAAAATTTATGAGCCTGATTCAAAAAAAGGAAAGGCATGTGCTTTGAATCAGCTAGACCTGAGGGCAGATGCCATCTCCACCTCGGCAGAGAATGCTCCCTGAATAATTGGCTGAGCGTGCGCTCTCGGAGTGCCTACTATGTGCTGGGCAGTGTGCGAAGAATAAGCGCTACATTTTGAGTGTGACAGACTTGGCTCCCCACGCCCACCCTCAATCGCTTCCCCCCACCCCCACGGAGTTTATAGTCCAGACGTGTGTCTTCAGGTAGGCTCTTCTTCTTGTCTTAATTTTTATTAGAGTATAGCTGCTTTAAGGACTGATGCTGAAGCTGAAGCTCCAATATTCAGGCCACTTGATGTGAAGAACTGACTCACTGGAGAAGACTCTGAGGCTGGGAAAGATTGAGGGCAGGAGGAGAAGGTGGTGATAAAGGATGAGATGGTTGGATGGCATCACCGACCCGATGGACTTGAGTTTGAGCAAACTCCGGGAGTTGGTGATGGACAGGGAGTCAGACACGACTGAGCAACTGAACCCCAACAACAATAGTTGCTTTACTATGCTGTGTTAGTGTCTTCTGCACAGCAGACTGGATCAGCTACATATACATGTATATATATGTGTGTCCCCTCTTTTTTTGGATATAGGCAGGTTCTTAGGTCACCAAGTCTATCTGTCTTCATCCACACTGCAAATAATAAAAATTCCTGTCTGGGGAGACTGCTGTGAAGCTTAAGTGGAATAAGGTCAGTCTGTGTGCCTGGCACGAAGTTGCTGCACAAATGTCTAAAATACAATTAGGTGGCTCGGTTGGCCCAAACTATAAACTGTGGCAACATTCTGGGGGTCAAATGCTTAAAAAATTTGCAGAATGCTAATCATTTTCACCTAAAAGTGAAGGCATGATAAAATATCGTGGCTCCTACTATGTTTCTCTCTTCTAAACAAAAGCAGTGCAACAGACGTGGTCACTGAAAGGTAAAAAGCTTGCCCACCTTTAGATATTTATCTGAATGAGCGTTATGATATGCTGAAATTTCTTTGGTGTCTACAAATAGCAACTACTTGTTAGTGAACCTGTAATTTGATTTTCATATAGAAATAACTGACTCCAGCAGCATCCATAAGACATTTATATTTAAGACTAATAGCCAATGAAATTTTATGAGTTTCAATTGTGCAAATGGATCTGCTCCTAAATGCAGTTAATACATAATGTACAAGTCTTGTCTTTTTGGGATCACAGAAATGATTTTGTCCACTCAGGATACATTTATTGAGGCCCCAGGAGCTGAGTGAGGTGGACAGAGTCCTTTCCAGGGAGCTTCTTGACTGGTGTGGAAGATATGCATTGAGGAAATAACCACTGGCATTTAACTACTAACAATATCTTGAAAGAGAAGTCCTGGTCTTGAAATGTCCCCATAATTGTCTTATGTAGCTATGTGTTTTATTTTATATATCCCTATTAAGTATTTCAAGCTTGCAGAAAAGTAGAAAGAACAGCAAACACGTGTTCCACCGTGTCCCTGCCCCTCTCTGTGATGTCGTGCTGTGCTGCTGTTGTTCAGGGTCCTGCATGTCTCTGTGACCGTTGCTCTGTGTTGCTGTTGTCCAGGGTCCTGCGCTGTTGTCCAGGGTCCTGCACTGTTGTCCAGGATCCTGCGCTGTTATCCAGGGTCCTGTGCGTGTCTGTGACAGTCGCTCCATGTCGCTGTTGGCCAGGGCTCTGTGCTGTTGTCCAGGGTCCTGTGCGTCTCTGTGATGGTTGCTCTGTGTTGCTGTTGTCCAGAGTTCTGCTGTGCACCTGTTGTCCAGAGTTCTGCTGTGCGCCTGTTGTCTAGAGTTCTGCTGTGCGCCTGTTGTCCAGAGTCCTGTGCGTCTCTGTGATGGTTGCTCTGTGTCACTATTGTCCAGGGTCCTGCACTGTTGTCCAGGGTCCTGTGCTTCTCTGTGATGGTCGCTCTGTGTCGCTGTTGTCCAGGGTCCTGCGCATGTCTGTGACGGTCACTCCGTGTTGCTGTTGTCCAGGGTCCTGTGTGTTTCTGTGATGGTCACTGCATGTTGCTGTTGTTCAGAGTTCTGCTGTGCGCCTGTTGTCCAGAGTTCTGCTGTGCACCTATTGTCCAGAGTTCTGCTGTGCGCCTGCTGTCCAGGGTCCTAAGTGTCTCTGTGACAGTCGCTCTGTGTCGCCGTTGTCTAGAGTTCTGCTGTGCGCCTGTTGTCCAGGGTCCTGCTGTGTGCCTGTTTTGCTGGGTCCTGCTATGCGCTTGTTGTCCAGGGTCCTGCTGTGTGCCTGTTGTCCAGGGTCCTGCACATCTCTGTGACAGTTGCTCCGTGTCACTGTTGTCCAGAGCTCTGCTGTGCGCCTGTTGTCCAGAGCTCCACTGTGCGCCTGTTGTCCAGAGTTCTGCTGTGCGCCTGTTGTCTAGAGTTCTGCTGTGCGCCTGTTGTCCAGAGTCCTGTGCGTCTCTGTGATGGTTGCTCTGTGTCACTATTGTCCAGGGTCCTGCACTGTTGTCCAGGGTCCTGTGCTNATCCAAGGATAGAATCCAGGTCTCCCACATTGCAGGCAGATTCTTTACCAGCTGAGCCACAAGAGAAGCCCAAGAATACTGGAGTGGTTAGCCTACCCTTTCTCCAGTGGATCTTTCCAACCCAGAAATCAAACTGGGGTAAGGGCTGATGCTAAATTTGAAATTCCAATACTTTGGTCACCTGATGAGAAGAGCCGACTCATTGGAAAAGTCCCTGATGCTGGGAAAGATTGAAGGCAGGAAGAGAAGGGGATGACAGAGGATGAGATGGTTGGATGGCATCAGCGACTCAGATGGACCTGAGTTTGAGCACACTTTGGGAGACGGTGGAGGACAGAGGAGCCTTGCTTGCTGCAGTCCCTGAGGTTGCAAGGAGCCAGACACGGCCTAAGAGCCTGAACAACAGCAACAATATATATGTGTTGGTTTACGACACTTGTCTTTCTCTTTCTGATTTATTTCACTCTCCCTAACAGGCTCTAGTTTCATCCACCTAGCACTGAAGAAAGAATTCAAAACCTTGGTCCACAAGACACCAGGGTTACCCACTCATCTAACTGCCTCAGAAGACTAAAAAATTCCAGCTTCTACTCATGGCATTTTCTTAAGAAGTGATTCAGTGAGAACTGGAGCTCCATGAAGAACAAAGGGCATATCCTATCAGAGGCCTCTGGTCTCATTGCTAGAAACAGCTTAGGGCCCAGGAGGACAGGCAGAGGCTTGTCCAGCATCCACCTCGGGCCACCTCTACAGGAGGCTAGTGGGTCAGGGCACGCTGGCGGCATTGACCTGACTGCCCGCTGGCCTGAGCATCCTGCAGGACGGCCCGAGATGCCACCTCACAGGGACACACGTGCTCCACCCAGTGCTCCACGGGACCAGTCTCGGTTAGAGCCGTGCCAACACTGACCGTTGCCATGTCTGCGTGCGTCTTCCTCCACAGCCCACAGACATCACCCTCGGGAAGCGCTATGACGGTGGGCTTGCGTTTTCAAGCAGTGATTGGCTATCAAGTCCCCTGTGAATCTTAAAAAGCCAACGTTCATCCTGGGAGCTGGAGTCTTTGTCTCGCCTCCTGCCCCCTGTTTTGGAGAATGTTCCTGTCCGCGTCGTCCTCTGTGGGAAATGGATTGTTATCAAGAGGGCAGGCGCTGGAGAGGCCCTTCAAGGGCAGCAGACAAAACACAGCCTTTCAGGGTGAGAAAGAGGATTTATGGGCAAAACGCAGCTATTCCAAGGCTCCTCAATAAAGATATACAACCCGAACAAAAGGTAAGTATTTCACTCAGCCTACGAAAGCCTGTGAAATTTATTTTTTTGCAAGCTTTTACAGTCCATGTCCTTCCCATTCAATCTTGAATAATAGCACTGAATTGAGCTGTAAAAGCTTCCGAAGTTTGAAGCCTTTTGACAAGTTAATTTAGCAGTATGGTAAAAAGTTTTTCCCCAAGACAGAATAAAGCCATCATATCATGAAAGTAGCAGTCATCCTGACGAAAGAAAACACCATTAGGATTAGAAGTGATGTGCTTTATGGAGGTAGTTTGTGGTTTCGTGTAATCTACTATCAATATTTCAGGAGAAAGACGCTCCACTCCTCAGTCAGCTGGAAGTCAATATCTCCACTTAAAACCAGCACCCAGGGGCCAGATCACATGTCTCCGTTATTGGAAAAATAACATTCTGTACAGCTCTCCTCTCTGCACTTCTCCAGATTCTAATCGTGAGGGAGTTGTGAGATATATATATATATAAATAAAACAAAGAGGTCCTTTTTTGTTTCTAGAAAAAGAAAACAAGGAAAAGACAGAAGCTATGCTTTCTTTGTCTCTCCCCGACACACAGCACCTGCCACCCATGCTTCTCCAGCGGGTGGAAGTCGCTGTTCCTTGGCCATTCAGAGTGAAACACAACAAGCTCAGTCACTTTCTTAGCTAGGAGGAAGGCCAGTTCTGTGTGGTGGTGGTGGTGGTTTGTTTGTCGAAATGTAAGTGAGGAGCCCGAAGTTCGGGCCGGGGACGGTCCCCCGTTTCAGGAGATGTGCGGAGCAAAGGGAACACCACTACGGCCTGCCCGTGGGCGCGGTGTCTCAGTGGCTGGCGCTGAGCCTCTTCGGGGAAGGGACGTTTGCACCGATAAATAGGATGACTGGTTCAGCTCTGGCTTTGTCATGATGGAGGAAAAAAGCCAGGAAAAATTAATTATATTTAACAAAGAAACGCTCGGATGCCATTTGGTCCTGTGCCCTGAATATAAATCTCCAAATGTTTCTCACTTGAATATTTTAGTGGGAAAATAAAATTAAAATTAAAAAAACAGATGCCCTATTACTGTGTTTACATAGTGAACGCCCCGGTTGCTTTGTAGCCCTCCTGGCTAGTCAGGCAAGTTTGGCGATGGTCTAGGGATATGAGTTCCCCAGGTTTTGGCTGGTGGGGTCTCGGGAGAGGCCTGAAGATGCCATGTCAGTGTCCAAAGACAAACTGCAAACTGTGCCAGAGTGGAAAGGGAAACCCTTCCTGGATGACTCTCACCTTTGGCCCAAGGAGCAGGGAGTGATATTTTCCTTTAGGAAGGGAAAGGTTATTTAATTATTCCTGTTTAACTGGAGCATTTTAGCAGGACAGTGTTCAACAGGTTGGGATTGAAGAGAGATTTAACAAAATTTATGAGCCTGATTCAAAAAAAGGAAAGGCATGTGCTTTGAATCAGCTAGACCTGAGGGCAGATGCCATCTCCACCTCGGCAGAGAATGCTCCCTGAATAATTGGCTGAGCGTGCGCTCTCGGAGTGCCTACTATGTGCTGGGCAGTGTGCGAAGAATAAGCGCTACATTTTGAGTGTGACAGACTTGGCTCCCCACGCCCACCCTCAATCGCTTCCCCCCACCCCCACGGAGTTTATAGTCCAGACGTGTGTCTTCAGGTAGGCTCTTCTTCTTGTCTTAATTTTTATTAGAGTATAGCTGCTTTAAGGACTGATGCTGAAGCTGAAGCTCCAATATTCAGGCCACTTGATGTGAAGAACTGACTCACTGGAGAAGACTCTGAGGCTGGGAAAGATTGAGGGCAGGAGGAGAAGGTGGTGATAAAGGATGAGATGGTTGGATGGCATCACCGACCCGATGGACTTGAGTTTGAGCAAACTCCGGGAGTTGGTGATGGACAGGGAGTCAGACACGACTGAGCAACTGAACCCCAACAACAATAGTTGCTTTACTATGCTGTGTTAGTGTCTTCTGCACAGCAGACTGGATCAGCTACATATACATGTATATATATGTGTGTCCCCTCTTTTTTTGGATATAGGCAGGTTCTTAGGTCACCAAGTCTATCTGTCTTCATCCACACTGCAAATAATAAAAATTCCTGTCTGGGGAGACTGCTGTGAAGCTTAAGTGGAATAAGGTCAGTCTGTGTGCCTGGCACGAAGTTGCTGCACAAATGTCTAAAATACAATTAGGTGGCTCGGTTGGCCCAAACTATAAACTGTGGCAACATTCTGGGGGTCAAATGCTTAAAAAATTTGCAGAATGCTAATCATTTTCACCTAAAAGTGAAGGCATGATAAAATATCGTGGCTCCTACTATGTTTCTCTCTTCTAAACAAAAGCAGTGCAACAGACGTGGTCACTGAAAGGTAAAAAGCTTGCCCACCTTTAGATATTTATCTGAATGAGCGTTATGATATGCTGAAATTTCTTTGGTGTCTACAAATAGCAACTACTTGTTAGTGAACCTGTAATTTGATTTTCATATAGAAATAACTGACTCCAGCAGCATCCATAAGACATTTATATTTAAGACTAATAGCCAATGAAATTTTATGAGTTTCAATTGTGCAAATGGATCTGCTCCTAAATGCAGTTAATACATAATGTACAAGTCTTGTCTTTTTGGGATCACAGAAATGATTTTGTCCACTCAGGATACATTTATTGAGGCCCCAGGAGCTGAGTGAGGTGGACAGAGTCCTTTCCAGGGAGCTTCTTGACTGGTGTGGAAGATATGCATTGAGGAAATAACCACTGGCATTTAACTACTAACAATATCTTGAAAGAGAAGTCCTGGTCTTGAAATGTCCCCATAATTGTCTTATGTAGCTATGTGTTTTATTTTATATATCCCTATTAAGTATTTCAAGCTTGCAGAAAAGTAGAAAGAACAGCAAACACGTGTTCCACCGTGTCCCTGCCCCTCTCTGTGATGTCGTGCTGTGCTGCTGTTGTTCAGGGTCCTGCATGTCTCTGTGACCGTTGCTCTGTGTTGCTGTTGTCCAGGGTCCTGCGCTGTTGTCCAGGGTCCTGCACTGTTGTCCAGGATCCTGCGCTGTTATCCAGGGTCCTGTGCGTGTCTGTGACAGTCGCTCCATGTCGCTGTTGGCCAGGGCTCTGTGCTGTTGTCCAGGGTCCTGTGCGTCTCTGTGATGGTTGCTCTGTGTTGCTGTTGTCCAGAGTTCTGCTGTGCGCCTGTTGTCCAGAGTTCTGCTGTGCGCCTGTTGTCTAGAGTTCTGCTGTGCGCCTGTTGTCCAGAGTCCTGTGCGTCTCTGTGATGGTTGCTCTGTGTCACTATTGTCCAGGGTCCTGCACTGTTGTCCAGGGTCCTGTGCTGTTGTCCAGGGTCCTGTGCTTCTCTGTGATGGTCGCTCTGTGTCGCTGTTGTCCAGGGTCCTGCGCATGTCTGTGACGGTCACTCCGTGTTGCTGTTGTCCAGGGTCCTGTGTGTTTCTGTGATGGTCACTGCATGTTGCTGTTGTTCAGAGTTCTGCTGTGCGCCTGTTGTCCAGAGTTCTGCTGTGCGCCTATTGTCCAGAGTTCTGCTGTGCGCCTGCTGTCCAGGGTCCTAAGTGTCTCTGTGACAGTCGCTCTGTGTCGCCGTTGTCTAGAGTTCTGCTGTGCGCCTGTTGTCCAGGGTCCTGCTGTGTGCCTGTTTTGCTGGGTCCTGCTATGCGCTTGTTGTCCAGGGTCCTGCTGTGTGCCTGTTGTCCAGGGTCCTGCACATCTCTGTGACAGTTGCTCCGTGTCGCTGTTGTCCAGAGCTCTGCCGTGTGCCTGTTGTCCAGAGCTCCGCCATGCGCCTGTTGTCCGGAGCTCTGCTGTGCACCTGTTGTCCAAAGCTCCGCTGTGTGCCTGTTGTCCAGAGCTCTGCTGTGTGCCTGTTGTCCAGGGTCCTGCACGTCTCTGTGACAGTTGCTCCATGTCACTGTTGTCCGGAGCTCTGCCGTGCACCTGTCGTCCAGAGCTCTGCCGTGCGCCTGTTTTCCCGGAGCTCTGCCGTGCACCTGTTGTCCTGGGTCCTGCGCATCTCTGTAACAGTTGCTCCGTGTCGCTGTTGTCCAGAGCTCCGCTGTGTGCCTGTTGTCTGGAGCTCCGCTATGTGCCTGTTGTCCAGAGCTCCGCCGTGCGCCTGTTGTCCAGAGCTCTGCCGTGTGCCTGTTGTCCAGGGTCCTGCACGTCTCTGTGACAGTTGCTCCATGTCGCTGTCGTCCAGAGCTCCGCCATGCGCCTGTCGTCCGGAGCTCCGCCGTGCGCCTGTTTTCCGGAACTCTGCCGTGCGCCTGTTGTCCAGGGCCCTGCTGTGTGTATGTGCTCCCGTTTGTGTATTCACTCAGTGCTCTGATGCCCTGAAATTTCTTTTGTGTCTACAAACAGAAGCTACTTGTGAACCTGTAATTTGATTTTCATATGGAAATGACTGACTCCAGCAGCATCCATAGACGTTTGTATTTACGACTAAGAGCCAATGAAAGTTTATGGTTTCGATTGTGCGCATGAAAGACCTATGCCTGCGTCCAGGTGAGGGCTGTGACAGACAGAGCTGCGCTAGCAAGCGTGCATGGATTTTCGTGTGAGCATCACACAGGCACGGATCTTCACGGGAGCATCACTGTCATGTCTCTAGGGGAAATACCTGAGAGCAGGTTGCTGGGTCACATGGTAGGTGTATGTTTGTCTTTAGAGAAAAAACTGCCAAGCAGCTTTTCAGAGTGGCTGCACCATTTTGCATCCCCCCCAGCCCACTGCGAGTGTTGTGATTGCTGAGCATCCTCACCAGTGCTTATTATCTGCACTAATTCTCACTCACCACTCAGAGAAGTGTGAAGTGGTTCCTCATCGTGGTTTAATTTGCATTTCCCTCATGGTTAGTCATGCCAAATTTGTTGATATTTTCCTTTACAGTTTATGCTTTCTTGTGTGTCCTAGAGAAGAAATCTTTATAAAAATTAAAAAATTCTTCCATGAATTACAAAACTGTCCCACATTTACTGCTAAAACTTTAAAATTTTGCTTTTTACATATAGATTTTTTTTCTGCCCAGTTTAATTTTTGGATGTGAGATAAGAGGTTTTTTTTTTTTTTTTTTTTTTTTTTTTTGTGTGGTTAACCAATTGTCCAAGCATCAGTTATTCAGTAGTCCTCCTCCACTCCCCGGTAATGCAATCGCTGTCAGGGATCAAATTTCTATAGCCCGTGTGTCACTGTCTGGACTCTACCCTGTTACACAGCTCTATCCCCCCCAGCCAGTACCACATGGCTGAATTCCTAAACTTTAGATGAGATCATGACACTGGGTAAATACAGCTTTCTCCACCACCATGTATTCATTAACATTGCCTTGCCTGTTCTCGGTTGTTTGCTATTCAATGGTTTTCAGAAGCAGCTCACCAAAAATTGCTCTTAAGTTACAAAAGACCCTGGCAAGGAGCCAATTCTCAGTCTTTCCATCCATTGACATGGTACTCATTTAAATTGAATCCAAAGGCCATTGAGTAAAAGACATATTATTATTTTATGTGCTGCACAAAGAGAAAAAGGGCTGCCAATTGGTCTGTTCCTATGACAGAGTCAGGGGCCATTAATTTAAAGACGTATCTGATTTTTGAGATGTTAAAAAGGTGAAAAAGTGCATGTTTCAGAAATGATGACATTTGGTGTACGTTTCCAGTTATCTGGGTCCCTGTTACATGTTTTTTCAATTAAGTTTTGCATGTATTCATACATACATTAGGCACATTTTGCTGGATATATGCCTAGGAATCATAACGTTTTTGCTTTATAAATGGAACTTTCCTTACAGTTGAGTGTTTCTTTCTACCTGGTATGCAGAGACATAGTTAAGTTTGATAAATGGATCTCATATCCAGCAATCTTATCAAGTTCTCCTACTAGTTCTAATAGTTGGCTTACAGATGTTCTTGGAGATATCTCTTAGGAATTGGTTTCTAACTCAATCACATTGTAGTAAAAGAGCGTGGTCTGTGTGGCTGGTTCTTTGGACTTTTTGAAATTTGCTGTGTAGCCTAATGTGTGGCTGTGGCCACCATTTATACGTGTTCTGCATGTACTTGGAAAGAATGTGTGTACTAATTTAGGAGGGCAAAATTCCTTTGCTATGGCGTTTGAATAAACTTACTAATTTTATTAGGCAAAACTTAGTTCAGTTCAGCTCAGTTGCTCAGTCTTGTCTGACTCTCTGTGACCCCATGGACTGCAGCACGCCAGGCTTCCCTGTCCTTCACCAACTCCCATGGCTTGCTCAAACTCATATCCATTGAGTCGGTGATGCCATCCAACAATCTCATCCTTTGTCGTCCCCTTCTTCTCCTGCCCTCGATCTTTCCCAGCATCAGGGTCTTTTCCAGTGAGTCAGCCCTTCACGTCAGGTGGCCAAAACTTGGAGTTTCAGTTTCATCTTCAATCCTTCCAATGAATGTTCAGGACTGATTTCCTTTAGGATGGACTGGGTGGGTCTCCTTGCAGTCCAAGGGACTCTCAAGAGTCTTCTCCAATACCACAGTTCAAAAGCATCAATTCTTTGGCACTCAGCTTTCTTTATAGTCCAATTCTCATATCCACATATGACCACTGGAAAAACTACAGCTTTGACTAGACAGATCTTTGTTGGCAAACATATCACTGCTCTTTAATATGTCCAGGTTGGCCATAGCTTTGCTTCTAAGGAACAAGCATCTTTTAATTTCATGGCTGCAGTCACCATCTGCAGTGATTTTGGAGCCCAAGAAAATAAAGTCTGTCACCGTTTCCATTGTTTCCTCATCTATTTGTCATGAGGTGATGGGACTGGATGCCATGATCTTAGTTTTATGAATATTGAGTTTTAAGCCAGTTTTTTCACTCTCCTCTTTCACATTCATCAAGAGGCTCTTTAGTTCCTCTTCTTTTTTTGTCACAAGGGCAGTATCATCTGCATATCTGAGGTTATTGATATTTCTCCTGGCAATCTTGATTCCAGCTTGTGCTTCATCCAGACCAGGATTTCTCATGATGTACTCTGCATATAGGTTAGATAAGCAGGGTGACAATATACAGCCTTGATGTACTTCTTTCCTGATTTGGAGCCAATCTATTGTTTCATGTCCAGTCTAACTGTTGCTTCTTAACCTGTATACAGATTTCTCAGGAGGCAGGTCAGGTGGTTGTGATCCACAAGTCAAAGGCTTTGGCATAGTTAATAAGGCAGAAATATATGTTTTTCTGGAACTCTCTTTTGCTTTTTCTATGACCCAATGGATGTTGGCAGTTTGATCTCTTGTTCTCTGTCTTTTCTAAATCCAGCTTGAACATCAGGAAGTTCTCAGTTCACATACTTTTGAAGCCTCACTTGGAGAATTTTGAGTATTACTTTGCTAGCATGTGAGATGAGTGCAATTGTGCAGTAGTCTGAACGTTCTTTGGCATTGGCTTTCTTTGGGATTGGAAAGAAAACTGACCTTTTCCAGTCCTGTGACCACTGCTGAGTTTCCCAAATTTGCTGGCATATTGAGTGCAGCACTTTCACAGCATCATCTTTCAGGATTTGAAATAGCTCAATAGGAATTCCATCACCTCCACTAGCTTTTATCATAGTGATTCTTCCTAAGGCCCACTTGACTTCCCATTCCAGGATGTCTGGCTCTAGGTGAGTGATCATACCATCACGGTTATCTGGGTCACGAAGATCTTTTTTGTATAGTTCTTCTGTGTATTCTTGCCACCTCTTAATATCTTCTGCTTCTGTTAGGTCCATACCATTTCTATCCTTCCCTGTGCCCATCTTTGCATGAAATGTTCCCTCAGTATCTCTAATTTTCTTGAAGAGATCTCTAGTCTTTCCCATTCTGTCCTTTTCCTCTATCTCTTTGCATTGATCGCTGAAGAAAGCTTTCTTATCTCTCCTTGCTATTCTTTCAAACTCTGCATTCAGACGGGTACGTCTTTCCTTTTCTGCTTCGCCTCTGTGTATCAGTTATTAAAGGACTGCTGTTCTCCAGTACTGTGAGTTTATAAGTTTCTCCTAGGAACTTTGAAAATTGTTTTATATTTTTGGAGGCCATTATTCATCTGTGTGAATGAAAGTCGCTCAGCTGTGTCTGAATCTTTGCAACTCTATGGACTATCATCCACTAGGCTTCTCTGTCTGCAGAATTCTCCAAGTAAGAATACCGGAGAGAGTAGCCATTCCCTTCTCCAGGGGGTCTTCCCAATCGGAGACTGAACCAGGGTCCTCTGTGCTGCAGGCAGATTCTTTACTGTCTGAGCCACCAGGGAAAACCTGCTTTATATTGTTTGAAGGCTGATGGAAAAGCATTGAAGCTGATCATCTCCCCGAGGAATGTCCCTCTTCCCCTTATGCAGTGGCCTCTTTTATCACCGACGCATTCTTCCCTTGGAGTCGATTTAACTGATACTATAGGGACAGGGACTTCCTTTGATCAGGGTTGGCCTATAACATCATTTTTTGCCTCTGCTGACTCTCAGTTTTTAGCCTTTTCATGTTTAGGGCCACCACTTGAAAACATCTGGGAGACGGATCACGTTTTTTAAACCCAATCTGACAACCTGTCTGTAACTGGAAAATTTAGTCTGTTTACATTTGTTGTGATAACTGATACATCTGGACTTGTTCCCAGTGTTATCCTGGGTTTTATATTAAACTTGCTCTTCCCATGATTCTTTTATTCTTATTCCTTAATCTCTACTGGGCTTATTTTTTTCCCGTTTTCTTCTTTTTTCCCCTCACCCACAGCATCCCGACTCTACTGCCGTGGAAGTGGTATATTCTGTTTTAAGTCTTCACGTGTTTTCTTCAGATCTTGTAACAATGCTTTCACTTAACAAAATCTAAAGTTCAGCCACTTGGACAACACCAGGATGCTGAAATGCCAAACATCGTTGTCCCCAGCTGCCTTTCCAGCCCCCCGCACTAGGCAGCCCCAGAAAGCATCCGTCACCTTCGTTCATGTCCTGGTTGCTACAGGGCACACCGGCACTGCCTCACTCGCACGTTTCCAATCGCTTGCTCAGAATTTTCTTTTCAGCTGATGCATGGCCTTGACCCAAGCAGGAAGTGGGGGCAGGGGGCCAGGAGGCCTGTGAAAGGGCTTCCCCGTGGCCTTTCCAACCATGATAACTGTTACTCCACAGGTGAGGGAACCAAGGGAAGGGCTCTGCCATCTTCAGGATAAGTCCATCCCAAGCTTCAGCTCACGTTCATGCATGGAAAGAACTCTGCATGCCTAAGTCAGCAAACATGTCTTTTTGGGCATATACGGAACACTGGTGAACTCTGGCCAGGACCACATACTGAGCCTTGAAGCAAAACCTTACCTGGTCCTGTGAAAGGAGCTGGTCAAAGACCACAGGCGGGCCTGCAAACCCAGAGCCCTGTGGGAGAGAGCCCCGAGATTCAGAGCCTTCTGGATCATTTCCAGCTCGTCCCCCTCTGGTAGCCATGGCAAGTCTGGCCCGCCTGTCGTCCACTGCGGGCCACTGTCTCCACGTTTCCAGGGGAAGTCCTGGGGATCTATGAGTTGTGGCTTCCACTGTCCTCGCCAGGACCCTGAGCAGCGGAAGAGGACCGCCCTCCCTCCCCTGTTCACACGCCCCTCTGCTTCTGCTCTGCCTGGACTGCAGGAACCAACTCCTGCCACAGGAGCTGTCAGCCCACCACCTGGCCCATGCGTGGAGCTGACCTTCACTCTAGAAGCCAAGAGGGCAGGTAAAGGGGCTCTTGAGCTGGGCAAGGGGGGCCACCATCCCAGCTGAGGCCTCAAAGGCCCCTCCTCCTGCACGGACGAGGATCCTCCTTTCAGGAGACCACAGAGGCTGAGGTTCTAGGCACACTTTCTCAGTACCCTCTGCACTCAGGATCCCTTCCTTCTCGACCAGGCCCTTGGCTTTAGCAGCGGAAACTTGAATGGGAAGAAGTCAGCCTCCCTGGTGACCTAGTCCGCTGCACTCAGAGGTCACGCTGACTTTTCATGACAATTTGCCCTCCAACCACAGAAACCGAGGCCATTTTCCAGTGTGGCCTTCTGCCCCAGGCGTCCTCTGACCAGTTGGCCTTTTGTTTTCTTTCTTACAGGGCTTCTGCTGCGGCCAATAACCGCGAAATCAACCCCATCATCCTTAAAATTGCCCTTTGCGCCCCATCTTCCAGGCACTGGGGGTGGTGGTTTAGTTGCTAAGTCATGTCCGACTCTCTGTGACCCCACGGACTGTAGCTTACTAGGCTCCTCTGTCCATGGAATTTCCAGGCAAGAATACTGGAGTGGCTTGCCATTTCCTTCTCCAGGGGATCTTCCCGACCCAGGGATCGAACCCCTGCCTCTTGTGCTGCAAGTGGACTCTTGTACTGCACACGGACTCTTTACCGACTGAGCTGCCAGGGAAGCCCCTCCAAGCACTGCAGCCCCGCACTACTCAGAGCGCCCGCCTCCTCTGGTCTGCGCCCACCCACTCTGGGGGCCAGTTTAGTGACTGCGGTGCCTGGACTCACAAGGCTTACGCCGCCCCACATCCCTCCAGCAGTGAGGCCCTGTCCTGAAAGTCAGCAGTGTAGGACCTGTTCTGGTGTTGGGTCTCCAGTTGGGGCTCCATCTGTCCCTAAGACAAGGGTTCAAGCACATGTAGCTTATCTGGGGAGGTGACCTCCTGGGCACAGGATAGGGGAGCAGGAGCCTGAGAGAGGGCAGGGAGGAGGCTAAGACAGGGTTTCTGAAGGCACAGCGTTGGGCAACTGGGGCTTGTCCTGATGGGGCCCCCGGAAGTTGCCCAGAGCACCCCACAGAGGGCCCCCTGCAGGGAGAGGAGCCTGGTGTTACCCACTCCTTTTGGTCACTGGCAGGCTGGTCCAGGGCACCATGTCCTGCCATGTGCAGGCTGCCCTCGGGCAGAAGGCAGCAGGTGCAGCAGTGAGACTCCTGGGTGCTGGTGGTCCTGAGCCTGGGTACCCAGGGATGTGTGNAGCCTGGTGTTACCCACTCCTTTTGGTCACTGGCAGGCTGGTCCAGGGCACCATGTCCTGCCATGTGCAGGCTGCCCTCGGGCAGAAGGCAGCAGGTGCAGCAGTGAGACTCCTGGGTGCTGGTGGTCCTGAGCCTGGGTACCCAGGGATGTGTGGGTGGGAGGTCACACACGATGGCTGGTCTAATGTCCTTGCTGAGTTCTGTCAGTGAGCCTTGCCTTGGCAAATGCTTTCAATGTTTGTCTTGGAAATATCATGATTTTACCTTTATCACTGAATGAAAGGTTCACTGCCCCAGAATTCTAGGCTAACCTGTATTTTTTCTTTGCACTTGGAACATGTGGGTTCTAAGACATCCAGAAGATGGCTGTTGACCCAGCTGCCAGTGCACAGGAGGAAATCTACCATTCCTTTTGGGTGCTTTTGCTATTACTTTTAAGTTGAGGATAATTGCTTTATAATTTTATGTTGGTTTCTGCCATGCATCAACATGAGTCAGCCATAGGCTCACATATGTCCCTTCCCCCTTGACCCTCCCTCCTTTCTCCCACCCCATCCCTCATCCCACCCCTCCAGGTTGTCAAGAGCACCGGATGTGAGCTCCCTGCCTCATGCAGCAAATTCCCTCCAGGTGTCTATTTTACAGATGGTAATGTATATGTTGTGAAGAAAAAATAAAGAGCCTCTTGATGAAAGTGAAAGAGGAGAGTGAAAAAGTTGGCTGAAAGCTCAACATTCAGAAAACTAAGATCATGGCATCCGGTCCCATCACTTCTTGGCAAATAGATGGCGAAACAGTGGTTNATAAGAGTGGTGTCATCTGCATATCTGAGGTTACTGATATTTCTCCCAGCAACCTTGATTCCAGCTTGTACTTCATCCAGCCCAACATTTTTCATGATGTACTTACTCAGCATATAAGTTAAATAAGCAGGGTGACAATATACTCAACATTCAGAAAACTAAGATCAGAAAACTAAGATCATGGCATCTCTCCACCACTGGCCCGCCTTGCAGTGGATCAGGCACCCCAGAAGAGCTAGAGGCAGGATGCTCATGCAAAGATTTCAGTGGGGAACTGCTCTAGGGGCAGCACGGTGGGGCAGGAGAGAAACTCGGCAGCCTTGTGATTCAGGCTGAAGCCTCAGCTCAGCCCATTTCCATGGGGAACGCAGGGGGAGCTGGCCTTTTCTACCACTATCAATCAGACATTGGCCTTTTGGGGGGGTGTCCCCTCTTGGGGGAAGGGGGTGACCTCCCAAGCACTTCCAGGTGAAGCAACTCCTTTTGCCGAAGGACAGCACTCTGCGCAAGGACGCAGCTGGGAGCCGTCAGCAGACCACTCGGCCAGCAGCTGGGGCTGGGCACGCCCAGGGCAGAGGAGAGGGGCTCAGGGCGTTATTACAGCCCCTCTCCTCCTGAACGTCTACTTCCACCTCCTCTTCTTGCTGGCCTGCTTTGGGATAGCTTCCTCAGAGCTGTCTTCCAGTTTGCTAGCAATGTTTTCTGTTATTCTAACTTGCTTTTTGTCTTCCCCACTGAATTTTTAATCATAATGACTTCACTCTGCATGTCTGAAACTTTTATGTGGTCCTTTCAAAAATTCATCTTGTCTTGNCCTTTTCTACCACTATCAATCAGACATTGGCCTTTTGGGGGGGTGTCCCCTCTTGGGGGAAGGGGGTGACCTCCCAAGCACTTCCAGGTGAAGCAACTCCTTTTGCCGAAGGACAGCACTCTGCGCAAGGACGCAGCTGGGAGCCGTCAGCAGACCACTCGGCCAGCAGCTGGGGCTGGGCACGCCCAGGGCAGAGGAGAGGGGCTCAGGGCGTTATTACAGCCCCTCTCCTCCTGAACGTCTACTTCCACCTCCTCTTCTTGCTGGCCTGCTTTGGGATAGCTTCCTCAGAGCTGTCTTCCAGTTTGCTAGCAATGTTTTCTGTTATTCTAACTTGCTTTTTGTCTTCCCCACTGAATTTTTAATCATAATGACTTCACTCTGCATGTCTGAAACTTTTATGTGGTCCTTTCAAAAATTCATCTTGTCTTGTTCTTTCGTTACTTGTTCAATTCTTCCTTAATTTCCTTAGTGATCTCTCATACGTGTGTGTTAAGCTCTCTTCTCTGAGCTCAGCTCCTTGGGTGGAAGTGCGATATTTCTGTCTATTGTTCTGCTGACTGTTGTCCATGGTTGAACTACTCCCTTTGGGTTTTGTAATTTTATGTTGTGAGCTCATCTTGATGAGGCTTGGTCTGTGGGTTGCAGTGTTTCCCTGGCTAGAGTTGTCAGCTTCTACCAGACACTCCTGAGAGTACCCCATCCCTGGACTAGTTTTTATGTGACCTTTTGGGCCTGAGTTCCCAGATCCTGAAGGTGGTGAATTCAAACTCGAGAGGGAAAGCCCTGTGGCAAGTTCCCAGGGGAGCCCTTTCCCTACCGAGAGCCAAGGTGAAAAGAGATACTCTTCCCGGTCTGCTCCAGTGGGCAGGTTTCTTCCGAGTCTGTCCTTTCACCCAGGATGCAGAGCCTGAAAACCCCAGCTCCGTACAAGGACCTCACACTCAACTCCACAGCTGGGCATCAAAACCCAAGCCCTGGTTAGAGCGCCCAGCAAAGGGTCCTCCCGACGAAAACACCACCGAGGAGACTGCTCACCCACGTTTCCCTCTTCACACCTGCCCTCTGGGGATCCCCCTTACTTTTTTGTGCACTTGGCTCTGGGTTTTAAAAGCCTTATTTTTGAGACAGCCTTTCTAGGTTTCCTGCAAGGAGACTCTTTCCAGGCTGTCTGAGTCCTGCTCTCTGCCCTTTCCTCCAGTGCCGAAATTAAACTGCAAAGAACAACAAGTTTCCATGGCCTCCCACATCTCCAGTTCTTTCTGCCCCTAACCCAAGAATGCAGCTGTTGGGTTGATGCAGCTCACAAAACCCCCAGTTCCACCCCTCTGCCCTTCTTCTAGCTCTCCCCACTTCCTGTCCCGTCCAGCTGGACCCCGTGGCGAGTCACGCCCCCACTGTGGCCAGCACCCAGGGGCCCCATTCTTTGGCTCTTCATCCCAGCCACCGACCCTTCATCTGTCCAACTGTACACTTTCTTTGCATGAAGCTTCTGCGTTAACAGAAAAAACAAAGGGCCTGGTGCCATCGAACACTCACACTACCTGCAGCTTCAGCCAGGCCCTTGGCACCACTTGGCTATGCCTTCCAGCCCCCTTTCCAACACCCACTCAAGCAGCTTCTGACACACTAGGCTCAGCAGGCACCCGGGTACTGCTGGATGCCGCTACTACTACCAGCCCGCACTGGTTCCTCCGTCTCAGCTGTGACCTTATCTCTTATACAATCGAGATGCCATCCCCAGCCTCCCACCCCCACACTTAGAAACATGTCTCTCTCTGTCCTTGTGCCATAAAGAAGGCTGAGTACCGAAGAACTGATGCTTTTGAATTGTGGTACTGGAGAAGACTCCCTTGAACAGCAAGGAGATCAAACCAATCAATCCTAAGGGAAATCAACCCTGAATAGTCATTGAAAGGACTGATGCTGAAGTTGAAACTATAGTACTTTGGCCACCTGATGTGAAGAGCTGACTCATTGGAAAAGACCCTGACGCTGGGAGGGATTGGGGGCAGGAGAAGGGGACGACAGAGGCTGAGATGGTTGGATGGCATCCCTGACTCAATGGACATGAGTCTGAGCAAGCTCCGGGAGACAGTGGAGGACAGAGGAGCCTGGCGTGCTGCAGGCCATGGGGTTGCAGAGTCAGACACAACTGGGCGACTGAGCCACAACAGATCCTTTCACACCCTTCCCTCTTTGTCTTTGAAATCTCCTTCTGGTCAACGCTTCTCCTGCCTGGGCTTTCTGGGCCTTCTCTTTGACCGGAGAAGAGGGGCCCCTGACCTGGACTCATGTTCTCTAGGACCCCCTCTGCCTCTCCTCCAGCAAGTCTTTCCCCAGAGTGAGAAGTGTGTGGGGCTGGGTGCTGGTTCCCACCTGGGCCCAGGCTCCCCATTCCAGGTCTGGCTCTACTAACTGGAGCCTCAGATTCCCAGTCCAAATGGCAGAACCCACTGCCTGCAGCCACGCAGGGGCCTCTTCTGCAAGGGAGCACTCACCCCTGTCCTGTCCTCCGCGGACAGTTCTGGCCAGTGGGACAATACAGCCTGGCGTCGGCGCTCCCTGCTTCCCAGCCCCTGTCCCCAGTGCCCCCTTCCGTCACCCCAGCCCCCTGGGGTCATGGCTCCAAGCAGCTGCTGGTGCTCAAGCCCTGTGTCAGGCTCTGCTCTGGGGGACCTAGGAGAAGACCTTCGGCAGTTAAACCCCTCCAAATATCCTCATGCTCAAATGGATTTTCTCATCTCCCATCCAGTCACCTCTCTGCTTAAAACAGCAGTGGCCTCTCACAAGAACCCCTTCCAGGAGCCCCTGCCTCCAGCTTCTGGCTCCCCTTCTTCCTCCTGCTATTTACATGCAGCCCTCCTGCCCACTCGCTCCTGAGCCTCCCTCCACCCAGGACTGCACCTGCGTCCGCGCGCTGCCGATCTCCAGATTGTATCTCAAAACCTGAGACGACTGAGAACAAACACAGAAGATGGGATAGCCCTCTCTGGCAGGTTTAGATGGGAGGGACCCAGTCGAGGTCTCCTCCACCCAACAATGGTCAGAGCCCGACGCCTGGCTGGGAGGAGCCCAGTGGGGCAGGGCTCGGGGACACGGAGACCGTCAGGCCTCAGAGAAAGGGCCTGGAAGAGATGGAATTCTCAGGGCTGGTGGATGAAACTTGAGGCCACCCCCTCCGAACCCTCCACACACAGCCCTCCCCAACTTGGCAGCTTCTCCCACCTGCCCTACCGTCCTGCCAGTCAGTGAGACTGGCCTGACAGAGTCTCTCAGCTACTTGCCCCACATGTTTCTGGGTTAATTTCATGTCCTTTCAGAGAATCTTTTTTTTTTTTTTTTTACATGGAAGTAATCCATGTTCACTGGAGAATTCAGAAAGCTAGGATGAGCAAACGGAGAGCAGCACGTTGTATGAAGCAAGCCCTGGAACTCTGATGGATGTCTTCCTGTCTCCTCCGTGTCGACACATGCTTGCGTTTATAAACCTGTACCGAGCTGTGATGATGTTTAAAGCGCTTCCTTGTCACTTAGAACTATCATGTGAATTTCTTTCCATGGTATTAAGTCCCCTGTCAGGAAGCATTTAACAGGAGGCTTCCTGTGTGCTGTTTTGAATCTGTCAGGGATTCTCTATTCCTTAATAATTCCTGAATATCCAGGAATTAAGAGGAGAGGCAAGCCTCTCTCGGGGGGCTGAGGAATCCAGGCATTTCTATATGGTGATAAGTACCCTCTTCCTTCTTGTGAACCACACGGTAAAAGAGATTGTTTACAACTCTCTCTCTCTTTAATATGGATCGCCTATGTTTTGTAAGTCTGGAATTTTAATCTTTATCTTTGCTGAGAATAACCACAGTATATATGCCCACAGCATGTTGATTGAAACACTTCTGCTCCATCAGAGCTCTGGTCCCGTGTCTTTGTTTGTCTCTCTCTCTCTCTCCCTCTCTCTCTTTTTCAGGCTGATCCCCTGGAGCGCAGAGGCTCTCTGAGTTCACTTTCCTACCCGGGCGGGCTTCTAAGATCCTCTTGAGAAGGCGCTCTGCGCCTTCACCCCATTGAGAGGGCGCCTGAAGCCTTCGTGAGCAGAGCAAGCCCGTGTAGGGGCTTTATTGGCTTTCTGCGTAAACCAAGGAATATCAGCCTCTTTCTCTCTCCTTTACTTTCTTATCGGTCGACTCCGGACCACTAGGCTCCGGTCCATTAAAGGACCTCAACAGTCCCCTATTTTTGTAAACTTGGAGATATACAGATATCTCTATGTCTTCCAATCACTGTTGGATGCTTTCAGCTACATCTTTATCAGCATCCACATTTACTCTGTTAGAAGGAAGCTCTGGAGGTGGGGGTCACAAGATGAAAGCATGCAGAGCGTTCGGGTAAAACGACTGGTATGTGTCTGGTTAGGTGTCTGTCTGAAGGTTTCTGCCTGCTGACACCGCTGTTAAGGTGTCTGTTCACTTCGCATTTGCTGTTGTAAAACAGGCAGATAAGGCATCAGACTTCTCTTACTGTTAGGGAGTGGGCTGTTGCATCATGACCACAGGGCATCGCTCCCTTTGTGCTCCCTCTTCATGTCCCAGCCCGCCCTGCTCTTGGAATGTTCATTTTGTCTCTCTTCTTGAAAGCAGCGTACCTGTGAAGGAGACCCAGATTTCCTGAAAGGCGATGACCTTCCCTAGTCATTCAACTCATTTGTCTTTTTATGCTCCAGGAGGCCCCACTCCTCCCCTTACTCCAACCCCGTGTCGGGGCCGTACTGCCTTCAACGCTGTTCCTTTTGAGGTTAAGATCTCTCTGTGATGGGCACAGCTCTTAAATCTCAGAGATTTGCTCAGTGTTTACCCCGTGTGATTCTCAGCCCAGTAATGTATCTCCACTGCTTGAGAGAGTGCTCTTATCCCTGGTTCTCAGTCGGTCCCCTGCCTGCCCCACCACAGAACCAGGCTGCTGACTGCCAGCCTCATAAACAAGGAGTGGCTCCCGAAGTTCGTGTCAGTGGAGTCACGTCCGATCTCATCTTCCGGACCAGACGTTTTTTACCGCGTTCTGACGTCCATCCGTCATCTGTGTCACTGGTTCATTCTCTTTATTACTGAGCCGTTTCGTCAAGGCTATGGCTTTTCCAGTGGTCATGTATGCATGTGAGAGTTGGGCTGTGAAGAAGCTGAGCCCCGAAGAATTGCTGCTTTTGAACTGTGGTGCTGGAGAAGACTCTTGAGAGTCCCTTGGACTGCAAGGAGATCCAACCAGTCCATTCTGAAGGAGATCGGCCCTGGGATTTCTTTGGAAGGAATGATGCTGAAGCTGAAGCTCCAGTACTTTGGCCACCTCATGCGAAGAGTTGACTCATTGGAAAAGGCTCTGATGCTGGGAGGGATTGGGGGCAGGGGGAGAAGGGGACGACCGAGGATGAGATGGCTGGATGGCATCACCGGCTCGATGGACATGAGTCTGAGTGAACTCTGGGAGTTGGTGATAAACAGGGAGGCCTGGTGTGCCGTGATTCATGGGGTCGCAAAGAGCTGGACACGACTGAGAGACTGAACTGAACTGAACATTCCCTTGCAGGAATATGTCCCAATTGGGATTTATCTAGTTCCTTGCCAATGATACCCCAAATTATAATTGTAACATAGTCAAATTTATGAACATTTTCCAACTGTTGGCAGTGTCCTATTCTGTAACTCTAGAGAGATGTCAACTAACAACTTTTTCTTAATACTTCTATGGCCTTTATTTTTTAACACTTAAATCTTTACTCCATCTGATGACATAGGAATTCAACTTCATTCATTTCTTTCTGAATGATTGACAGGGGTCCTACCACACCGTTTTCTCACTGATTTGTAAAGCTGCCTTTATTATATTTTAAATCCTTACAGGAGTGATGTTCAAAATATTTAGAAATTGGTGCTCGCACAGAGCGCACATACTGGCTGGATATCTGATAGAGTTCTTCCACTTGCTTGGGGCTGTTTCTTTACTTTCTATTATTTTCCATCGCTCTCAGCCAGAAACATGCAATTATCATTATGGAGCCTGGATAATATGTTTTGTTTTCTGGGAGCACAGTTTCTCTCTGATTTCTCTTCTTTTGGACTGTTCTAAAATGTTTATCCTTCCAGCTGAATTAGTGAACCATTCTGTCAGTTCCCATGAAGTCCCATTGGAATTTCATGTTACATTTAGGTATTGAAAACGTTCTTTTACTAATGTAGATTGGTAAACTTCCATTGTGTTTTTCTAATCCATATAAAGTGCTTAACACAATGATTGCCACATGGCAAACATTCAATAAATATTAACATATGTAATTACTGTTTAGAATGTCAGTTTTTTTAATCCCCCCTGCATGGATCACAGCCTTATCCTGGCGCAGGGGCTTGCATAACTTGATGAAGCTCTGAGCCCTGCTGTGCAGGGTCACCAAAGATGGACGGGTCAGTGAAGAGTGCTGACAAAATGTGGTCCACTAGAGGAGGAAATGGAAAAACCACTCCGGTATTTTTACTGAGAGAACCCCATGAACAGTATGAAAAGGCAAAAAGATATGGCACCAGATGAGCCTCCTGGGTTGGAATGCATCCAATATACTACTGGGAAGATCTTTATAATTGAACACCTTGCTGAATTAATTCTAGACTTTTAATTTTTTCTGAGTCTTTAGTGGCATCTTTATTTTTCAGCAAAGGACTTTTTAAAATTAACACCGGGATTTGTGTTCTTCTGAAATAAAGCCCTTCGAGTTGGGACCCTGTGCAACACCTTTGTAGGAAGCCTCATGAAGACCTTACTTGGTGTCCTGGCCATCCCTCCACTTTGAATCTCAGCCCCAGTCTTAGAGGCCCCCTTCATAGTGTGCAGACCTGTGGTACTGAGCTCTTGCTACCTGCTGTGAACACGTCTCCTTCGGCCAGACGGCGTCTCAGAGATCTGTGGACAGACACAGCCACCCAGGCCCCCACGTTCCTCTTCTGCAGAAAAGGGAACTGGGCCTCATCCTTGCCAGATCCTCACTCACCTGGAGGAGCTCTCGGGACTCCCAGGAGGCCTAAGTGGCAGAGAAAGGAGCCTACTCATTTCTGGGCGGGAATTCTACCTTTTAACGAGTCCAGCTTAGAATCCACATCCCAGAACTCCTTGGTGAGACTTTTCCTTGTGGCCCGTCTCTCTCGTTCTGCACTTAAATGAGTTTTACTAGACACATAGGCAGCATTTTCTCCTGACTGTTGTACACATTAAATCATCTGTGAAATGACTTTGTACCTTGATTTTTATCTAAATGTTCCTCAGCCTCTGGTCTTGTTTCACCTTCCATGAAAATCTGATAAGGGTCCTGCTTCCATTACTGCCCAGGTCACTAGTAGTCATTTCCTTCAGCTGTGTCTGTTTTCAATTTTTGCCATTTACCACTCACTTGCTTCAAAATTAAGCTATCTCAGGACAGGCATTACTATTTACATTGCCCAAGGTTTGCTAATCATTACTTGTTATTTCAAGACATTTTCAGTTCAGTTCAGTTCGTCACTCAGTTGTGTCCGACTCTTTGCAACCCCATGAATCACAGCACGCCAGGCCTCCCTGTCCATCGCCAACCCTGGAGCCCACCTAAACCCATGTCCCTTGAGTCAGTGATGCCATCCAACCATCTCATCCTCTGTTATCCCCTTCTCCTCCTGCCCTCAATCTTTCCCAGCATCAGGGTCTTTTCAAATGAGTCAGCTCTTTGCATCAGGTGGCCAAAGTATTGGAGTTACATATTGCAAAATACTTTTTCATTTTAAAAATTGTGTTTTAACCCATGTAGCTACATTTCTCCTAAGAATCACCTACCAAGAATATTAAAACCAATCTCTGCTCATTTCCAAACGGAAAGGCCCTCATAAGGCATCACAGGTCTCTGTCAGCATCCTGTTCATTGACTTTGTCAGATACTCCAACAGGTTTTAGCTCTGTCTGTCTCTAGGGTTATTCTAAGATTGACAGTTAAACTGGCCTATTCTCCAATTCAAACTCTGAAGAACTTAACAAAATAATTACAAAAGATAACACAAAGTAGTGATTTTTATTAAAACAGAATTACTTCTACTTTTCTACTCTGAAAAAGCATCTGTGCCATGAAACTTGGAAAAGCTCAAGCTTTAAGCCAATCAGTGATGAAGGTTATCAGTGCCTTTTTTTCTTGGTGTAACAATGGCTATGAAGACCTATAAGACCTTTTAGAACTAACATCCCAAAACGATGTCCTTTTCATTATAGGGGACTGGAATGCAAAAGTAGGAAGTCAAGAAACACCTGGAGTAACAGGCAAATTTGGCTTTGGAATGTGGAATGAAGCAGGGCAAAGACTAATAGAGTTTTGCCAAGAAAATGCACTGGTCATAGCAAACACCCTCTTCCANCTGGCGGGCGGGCGGGAGGGCGGGCGGGGGTGCGCCGTCGCCGGGTGTGTGTGCCCCGGACCGGAACGGCAGGGGTGGGGCGCCCGCGACCCGAGGGGTGCGGGCAGGCCGAGCCCTGGGCCCCGTCCTGCCCAGGTGACGGGAGCCGCGCTTGGCGGCATCGCAAGCTCACACCGTGGCATCCGAAGCAAATTATCTCGTATTTACATTGAGCGTTGAATTATTTGACACTGTTAGAGCAGGAGATCGTGCGTATCAGTCGGAAAGGCCGGGGGTGGAACCCAGTGTACTCATTTGATGCACATCAGAAATTTGTAATAACTTGCAGCAGCTGATACGCGTGTTTTCTTTATTGCATGTTGTAAATTGACCTGCTGTGACACAATTTTCAAATAAAGTGTTGCAGAAATTAAGCTCAAGTTATTTTAAAACTAATGACTTTCTTAACTAAATCCTAATTGCATTACTGTAGAGACTTACCTGATTGCTTGCAGCAGCTCTCTCCCTGCCCTGGGCGAGGGAGGGAAGGGGCCTGTGGAGTTACTTTCCTTCCCCTCTTCCCTCGGCTCAGGCTTTTCTGTTTATTCCCACAAACCACCTAAGCAGGGGAGGCCTGGAGTAAACATGTAAACAGCCCTCGCCCAGCGCCAGCCTAGCAAGACTGGGGTAACACTGGTAGGTCTGCACCTTGGCCTGGTTTCACTTTTTCTTTTGTACCGTGATCGTCTGTGGCCTGGAGTTTTAGTTGTTTCTGATAATTTTCTTTGGGTTGAGTCAGGAAAGGTGGTGGTGGTGACTGGGGGAGGGGGACAGACAGGGGGAGGGAGAGGGATTGAATTAAGAAAACTCAGCTGCTTGTACACAAATATACACTACAGCAATTACAAAGCAACAAAAGTTATTGCAGAATTTTGCAGTCACTATGGCAACACAATTACTCTATTATAATTGGAAATGCAAAATGCCACCCTCTTAGAAGTTTCATCAGAATGGAGTTTTGGATATCAAAAATATGTGAGATTTAATTTTTTTTTTTTTTCAGGTAGCTCCTGAGAATTCTCAAATCTGTGTTCAATTATCTATTTTTAAGACCCATCAAGCTTTCCCAGATATTCTACTCCCTGGGCTCTGTGGCATCCTTCCCCAGAACTCACATTTGTGTGGGAGGGAAGTATTTTCCTGCCTTAAAAACACACACCCTGACACATTGTTAGACTTGTATAGCTTTCTGTGTTCTGGGCTTTTATTTTAAAGATTAAATACCTTCCTAAAGAGAGCAGTAATCAATCAGAAAAGAAACCTGGTTTATGCGGCAGGCAGATGTAACACTGCCCTCTTTAGGGTTAGTTCTCTCTCCTGTGATCGGAACTGGCAGCAGGAGCGCCCCTGGCAGAGCCCTGGGCTGGGGGTGTGTGTGCGGGCGGAGGCCTGAAGGGCCTGGGGACCAAGGACAGATGTGGCCTCAGCAGCCCTGAGCCAAGAGAGACTGTTCTGTGGTCAGCAGCTTCACAGCCGTGAGAAATAAAAATCTCTAAATGCCATGTTCTCGGAGGCCTTGGGGGCCGTTACTGTAGCAAGATGGGCAGAACAACATGGCCCCTGGGCCACGTGGGTCCAGAGCGCGGAGCTTGGCTCACTGGCCAGAAGCGTGCTTTCTAAGGATGCCCCTCGTCGTGTTTACCAGGAGGACTCCAGTTCTGGAAGTTTCTGCACGTCGTGAGGTTGCTGCAGTTGAATTTCGTTCTAACTCTTTGCTTTTAACTACTGAATATTTATGTCCAGTAATCGACTTCCATTTTCCAGCTGCATTGTGAGGTTTCAATGCAGCATGAATGGCTTTGAATTCTCATCCTTTGATGTTGGGGGTGGCACCCGAGGAAAGGCGACTTTGTGCCGTCTTAATTGCCAGAGCAGAAGAAACATTTCATCCCTCCTGGAGAATCCATCCCTACCATTCTCTATTGAAAACGGCTGGGCTTTCATTGCTCAGAAGCTGCCTGAGCTATAGATTGGTACCTGATAGAGGGAGTAGGGGAGATGCAGAGGGCGGAGTACGGCTCTGCTGGGGTGGCAGAACGACGGCCCCTGGACCCGAAATCCCTGCTGGGGATCAGCGGCCGGCACCGCGTGAGCCCCGCCTCCGCGGAAGCCCCCTGGCTCCGTGGCCTGCGAAGCTCAGCCAAGCCGCCACTGTTCTAGCCAGAGGGCCAGTTCTGCCCCAGTGGTCGCGGCCCTTGCTAGTCCTGGGGTGGGGACTGGGGAGCCAGTCTGGAGGGGGCTTGGTTTGAGTCTCAGACGGTCAGTTGGGATACGTGGCAGTGGGCAGTGGGTTGTGGGGTTTTGGCCTTGAGTTAGAGAAAAGCAAAGGGTCTCTGGTTCAAGTCAGATGAAGGGCCCTGTGTCAGAAGTGACGCTGCGTCTTCACACACCTCAGCAACGTGTGTTCGCAGGCCTTGGGGAGATGCGTCACCGAGCTCAGATCAGCGAGTTCTGTTAGGAGGTCATTTTCGTCTCTGTGACTGAAGAGGTGGGGTAGGTGGCTATGTTTCGGGAGTGGGGTGGGCTCTCAGCCGCCTTTTCTGACCGAGGGGCCTTCTTGGTTCCCTCCAATGAAGGGCCAGGGCCCCACACAGGTTGCCTCCCGTCACGGCGGGGGCGGGCTGGCCCCTGTATCAGCAGAGGTGGGGCCAGCCTGGTTCTCTTTCCTAGTGAGGAGATGATTGCACTCGTCCAGTTGACCCTTGAACAGCGTGAGCTTGAAGCACGTGGGTCCACTTATCCGTGGGTTTTTTCAGTGAATACTACCCAATCTGCTGTTGTCTGAATCTGGACTGTGGAGCCGTGGATACAGAGGGCTGACTATAAAGTTATCCTTGGGTTCTCCATCGTGTGCGAGGCTGGCACCCTCTCCCCCACGCTGTTCAAGGGGCAGCTGTGAGTGTGGCTTAGCCCAGTAGCTGCCGTTTAATGAGCAGTTACTTGGGGCCGTGTGCTGTCGTAAGTAGTTGCCATGGGAACCCCATTTCTCTCTCCCCTTGGCCTTAGGAGGTGGCTTCTCTTACCACACCCGTTTGGCAGAGGAGGAGCCTGAGATGGACCTGAAAACGTAGCGCCAGGTGCCCCTGTTTGTGTTAAGCCCCTGAAGCGGACTCCCCCTCTTCCACGCCTCTGTCTGGGCCCCTGATGGTCTTGAGGCTGACGCTCAGCATTGTCCATGGAGGTGTTTGGGAGAGCACAGCCTCTTTGCTTTTTGTGTTTGGGGCACCTTTTAGGCGTGGTTGTGTTGGTGGTGTCGAGCGGTCGTAGGCGCGTCTGTGTTTCCTAGGGTTTCTTGCTGTGTTCTGTGCTGGGAAGGCTCTGGACGGTNGCATTGTCCATGGAGGTGTTTGGGAGAGCACAGCCTCTTTGCTTTTTGTGTTTGGGGCACCTTTTAGGCGTGGTTGTGTTGGTGGTGTCGAGCGGTCGTAGGCGCGTCTGTGTTTCCTAGGGTTTCTTGCTGTGTTCTGTGCTGGGAAGGCTCTGGACGGTCCCGTCAACCAGCGGTGGTTGGCCCCACGCTTGGTTCTTCTGGGGCTGCCTGCAGGCGGATGAGGGTTGGGGGGCAGCCGGCGCCTCCCCCCCACCCACTGCAGCCAGAGTGCAGTGGCCTCCACCATTCTGTCTGTGGGATTGCCTTGGAAGAGAGCATCCCAAAGACCAGAAACTTTGGAAAACCACTGACTTAACACATTCATATTGTAACAGTAAGCCAGAAACTTTAAAGAAAATATCAACAGATTTAACACTCTTTTCTTTAAGAGTTAAAGAAAATTCTCCTTGTCAAAAGATTCCATAAGTGAGGTTAAGGGATAGTGAGAGAGAGAGAAAAAAAAAAAACAACTCTATAGCATATTATGTTTACAGAAGGTTTATAGTCAACATGTAAAGAGCTTTAATAAACCAATAAGAAAATGGTGAGCATTCCTATTGTATTATGAGCAGGGCACATGAGCATGCAAATCACAGTGGCTGACAGTAAGAAGAGCCAGCTTTCCTAGTGAAGAACTTCAGCTGGAAGCATTTGCTTATGCCCCCAGATCAGCACAGGCTGTCTGACAGCAGCTGTTGATGGTGATAATAGTAATTCTTACCTTCCATGGGTTTCGTGAAATTTAAATAAGCTAGTATATGGAAAGTGCTTAGAGTAGTCTGGCACATCGTAAGCACATGTAAGCTTGGCCATTACCAGTCATTAATTACTTGGTTACTCTCAAAAAAAGCTTGTGTGTCAAATTTTTAAATGGCCATTCCTTTTCTTCCAGCTTTTCTATTTACTGGAATTTGTTCCTAGGAAGAATGTGATAAGCACATGGGTATCCAGACATGTACAGAATGTGATTGCTACATTGTTTATAAAGGTGATACTTACTGAAGACATTTTGGCATTTTTATCCTGTGGAAGTCTATGCATGTTATTGCTGCATTGTTTATGGAGGTGAAACTTACTAAATACCTTTTGGTATTTTTGTCCTGTGGAAATCTCTGTGCAGGCTTGCTGGGCAGCAGAAGCGTTCGGCATGTTGAGTGAAAGGAAAAAGGGGGGTCTGGGACAGTACCCAGGGGACCCATCATTTCTGCTTTTCAAGTTCACGGGTCATCAGAGTTTTAGCAGTGGCCTTCTGGGGTGCCAGGAAAATGGGATGTGAGCAACTTTCATTGTCTCTTTATGTTTGTTAAGTGAAGTAAGTGGAAGTCACTCAGTTGTGTCTGACTCTTTGCTACCCTAGGGACTATACAGTCCATGGAATTCTGCAGTCCAGAATACTGGAGTGAGTAGCCTATCCCTTCTCCAGGGTGTCTTCCTGACCCAGGAATTGAACTGGGGTCTTCTCCATTGCAGACAGATTCTTTACCAACTGAGCTATCAGGGAAGCCCCTTTTATGTTTGGTGATATTGTTTAAGTTTTACGCAATATATAAAAATGGTTTCTGTAAGCATGTATGGCTTTTTAATAGTAATACTTTCTTAAAAAGTCTGATATTTCCATGGGGGAGGGGAGAATACTCTTCAACCTCATTATTTAGGGAGGAAAACCAAGTCCTTGGTAAGTTGATACATGTGCTTGGCATTGAAGAACTGAGGGGTCTGTTTCTCTGGCTCTCGTGTGCGCTCTCCGAGGCAGTGCTGGCCTCCTGGGTCTGGCGGGCTCTGGCCTGGGCTGCACTGTGCAGGTGGTACCTGGGTGGCCGTGGCCAGGGCAGACCCGTCCCGCCTCCCATGCTCGCGCCCTGCTGTGCGGTAGGGTCCTGGGAGGCCGGGATCCTGCCCCCTGTCCGCCTCCTCCCCCGTCTGCCTGCGAGCCCCCGGGGCCCCTGGGCCTTTGCACACGCTGTTCCCAGTTCTCGGAACCGCCTGTCTTTATCTGGTGTCTCCTCTGGCCCCTCAGTCCAAGCAGCGCCTTCAGNGAAGGGCGGTGGTGAGGACAGGGAGCCTGTTTCTAGAAAGTTTCTGGTTGATCAGTTGCTCAGTGGCCATGGCAGGAGATGCAGGTTCCGTCCCTGAGTCGGGAAGGTCCCCTGGAGGAGGAAGCGGCAGCCCACTCCAGTGCTCTTGCCTGGAGAACTCCCTGGAGAGAGGAGCCTGGCGGGTGCAGTCCACGGGGTTGCAAGGAGCCACACACGCTGAGCGACTCAAGAGCGGCAAGCGTGTTGGACGCAGTCTGCGCCGCCCACGCGGGAGGCTTTCCTCGCGAGAGGAGGGAGTCGAACAGATGCTCCTGCTCTGGCGTCGAGGGGCCAGAGGCGGTTCCCGCGGCTCCCTCTCGGTCAGGCCCCAGCTGCAGGGAGCCGAGTTGTTGGTGGGGACGGGCTGGGGGTGGGGTGACCCCAGGCAGGTGCGCCAGGCCGTGGGAGGCGGGGGTTGGGGAGGAGGGCTGTGAGGGAAGCGGGGCCCTGCTCAGCTGGGGCAGCCCACGCTCAGGGGCAGGGGTCCTGGTCCCACACCCTCCAGTGGGGTGGCCCTTCTTCCCTCCCTGCCACCTGTGTGACCCGGAGCCCTCTTCCAGGCCCAGGACTCCTAAGAGTAGCCGTCAGGACCCAAGCCTTGGCAGTCAGCGTCAGGAACATTCTGGAAGGGGCCCGAGCCAGCATCTCATCCAGCTGTTGGTCTTAAACATTAGGAGGGAGGCTGCTGTGAGCCCCTCTGGCCCCCAGGGGGCTTCCCAGCAGACCCTTTGGAGTCACGGCTGGAGTAGGACACCAGCAGGTCAGCAGGGCCCGGGGCCTCTGCTGAGGAGGGCAGTGGGGGCCTCCCAAGACGATGTTCAGGGCCCTCCCAGAACGGAGGTTCCAGCCTCAGGGCTGAGGGGTTGGGGGGCCTGGTGAGCCCGCCCCCCAGCTCTGGGGCTGCGGATGCAGGGGCCTGTAGTTGACAACGGAAAGTGCAGAGGGAAGCGCTCGGGCGTGTGCCCTGTGAGGAGAGTCATGGAGAAGCGGTGGGTCGGGCAGTGCTCCAGTGGATGAGAACTCTCTCGGCTAGGAATTCATGCAGCATTTTGCACCGAAAATCCACAGTAGGTGTTTCAGCCCTGTTCTTTGGAAAGCCTTCCTCTGCCAGTGTGAGGGCTGCAGCGAGGCTCCTCCTGGCCCTCCGGTTGGAGGGACGCGCCGCAGGACTTGCCACAGGGTGCTTCCGCGCCTCCTCTTGTCTCCTCGCGGGGGCCTTGTCTTCCTTTCACCTTTGTGGTCCGCGTCTGGCTGGATTTGCAGCGGCCTAAGCATGACCTCTGACCTCTCCCCGTCCTTCTGGCTGGGAGGCCCCAGGGTGCGTGGGGCTGCTGCCATCCTGCTCAACACCTCTCCGCCCAGGGCTGGTGGAGGGCTGACCTTGGGGGTTTGGAGTTGAGAACCTGCAGTGTAAAAGGCGTCCCCTAAACCCTCCCCGAAGGAAGTGTGTCTCTGTGTCGGAGTGGATCGTCTTCGTCCACACTTGGGTGCGTCTTGAGGGAGCTCCTGTTTTCAGAGTTCCTCTCATCGAGGAGAGGACGGAGCTGAAACGCAGAGAGGCACGCGGTGGGCCTGTGCTCTCGTCTCGGGGGCCTCCTTTCCTCGTGGCTCCTCGGACCTTGCCCTGTGGGTGTGGGTCCCACCTGTGGACGCGCTGTGTGTCCAGCAGCAGGCGTTCGGGACAGTGTCCGCAGCCATCAGGCTTCTTGTGGCACGGGGGTGCAGGGACAGCCTGGGGGTGTTGAGGTGGCTGGGCCTGGGGGTTCAGCTTCGCGGTGTGCTCGCCCAGCGGGGCTGCCTCCTCTGTGAGCTGGTGTCCTGAGCGGGGATGGAGGGAGGCTGCTCCCCGGGCGGCCGGGAGCTGCTCCCCAGGCCGGGTCTCAGGTGGGATGCTGCCTGCCAGGGGAGGGCTGGCGGCCGGGTCTTTGATGTCTGTTACACACTCGCAGGCTCCCTGAGGCCCCCATGCCAGCTCTAGACGTCTCTGCCTGCGTCTGCTGAAGTCACGGCTGGGCGAGCGCCTCCCTGGAGAACCTCAGTCACGTTTGGGAGCCAGTTGTTGTCTGTCTTTGTCCTCACAGGCACCCTTTCGTGGCTCGCAGAGATCCTATTCTCGACAGCTCAGCAGCACGCCTTCAAGTGTTGGCTCCCAGAGCGCTGCCCTGCGTGAGAGGCACCCGGTGTGGGCCCAGCAGGGGCGGGAGCTGCTCTGCCACCAGGCGGGGCCTCGACCGCTGCGGGACCTGTCCCCGGCCGGTGGTGCCAAGGTCCCTGGTTGCCAGGTGGTCCGTGAGCCGGGGCGGTGGATGTCCACAGCGCTTCCTGGTGTCCACAGAGGGGCCCCTCCCGGGGCGACGTGGACGTGCGTTACAAGCCCAGTTGTGAGTTTGCGTTTCCCTCTCTTTTCACTGTTGTTGAGGAGGCACCAGCCGGGACCCCGAGGACAGCGTGCCCCTGGCTTGCCGCGGCCTCGGGGAAGCGGTGTGGCCTGAGTGCCTGGGCCAGGGTAGAGCCGTGGGGCTGGCTCCTGGTGGCAGTGCTCCTGGGGATGTGCTCCCAGGATGGGGGGAGGGGGCACAATTTAGAGGGGGGCACGGTTTAGAGATGGGGGGGTGGGTGCTTCTGGCGCTCAGGGGTGCAGCCCTCTGGGGGCAGCTCTGTAGGTGTGCCCCTGAGGCAGGTGATGGTGCAGTTGGATAAGGTGGCTTTCGGCAGATGGAGGAACAGGCCGAGGCCAGACTGTCCTCCCTGAGGTTGTGGGACCTGCCCTTGACCAGGAGTTCTCCGTGAGCAGCTCTCAGCATGAACAGGAAGGTGTCTGCAAGGAGGTCTCACTCAGAGGGGAGCCGTCACTCAGGGAGGACCTCTCCGCAGCAGGCTCTGAGCATGCGGGGTGGGCTGACGTGCTTTCGGGGAAGTGCAGGTGCGGCAGGCTTCAGGCAGGGCTTGATCCAGCTCCCCTGCAGCCTCAACAGGACCTTGTTTCTCCCCCTGCGTCGGGCGAGTCCGCTTTCCGGGGCTGAGGTGGCCCTGCCGGCTGCTCTCAGGACTATGCGCTCGCTGGTCGCTGCCCACCAGGAAGGGCAGCAGAGCTTCCTGGACTCACTTGTTCACCCTGGCTAAGGCCCCTCGTCCACTCTGAGCGGTCTCTTTGGCCAGGCAGGGGTGTTGGATGCCCCGTGTGGGTCAGCCTCTTCCAGAAGCTGGCTGGGGAGTCAGCTGCCCTCCTGGGAATGTTGCTGCTGACGGAGAGGAGAGGGAGGGGGCGGAGGTTGAGGTGGGCCCCGTAGGCAGCATCCCTCTCGGGCCCTGTCCTCTGTAGCCCTGGCGGCAGTTCCAGACTGGCCTGCGTGTGGGCATCCTGTGTGCAGCGCCACGCTGACCATCTCGCAGACCTCGTCTCACGGAGCCACGGGCAGCTCCCTGGAGAGCACTGGCCCCCGTTCACGAGGAGGAGGGAGGGCTCAGCGAGGTCGGAAAGCGAGGCCTTGGCCAGGGCTCTCTGCTGGCCTCCTGGGTTTTGTTCCTCTGCCTGGTCATGCGCCGGGCCCTGGAGGTCAGGCTACTGGCCGATGGCAGAGTGGGGAGAGGTTAAGTAGGAGCCTCTTGGGTTCCCTGCCCTCCTCCGATGGCTGACGCACAGGGTGCGGCAGTCCCACAGCGCGGCCCTTAGAGTAGGGACGGCGGAGCCGTGAGACAGGGGCTGGTCCCTTCCAGCTGGCCTGCTGCTCTTGGAGGTGACCGTGCGCCGGGATGTCCTGAGGCTGTGCCGAGCTGGTCCTGTCTGCCCTGCCCGCCCCCTCACCTCAGCCTGTGTGTGGCGGGCCTGAGGACGAGACCAGTGGGCTGATGCATTGGGGTGCCTCAGTCTTCCCATCTGCAAAGTGGGCACGAGAGTTTCTGCCTTGGAGGCTCAGGGGCGATCACAAGGGGCCTGGCCCACCCCTGCCAGGCTGCACCAGAGGAGGACATGCCGTTATTGTTGGGTTCCGGTTCCCTAGATGGGAGCCCCCACCTGTGTCTGGGGGCGTTTCTTTCGTGCCAGGCTCCCTGCTGTGGTTAAACACGTTCTGTTCATCCTGTGTCCGTGTGGCTTGGCTCACCTTCCTGCTCCTGGCTGACTAAGGGGCAGCTGACACCAAGACAGGGAGCCTGATGGACGGGGCTTGCCCCTGTGACAGGCGGCGTGCCTGAGCCCACGCCTTTGTGTTCACGTGCAAGTTAGGGCCCTAGGTCAGAAGCACAGGCCTTGTCCTGGGCTGCGCTGCTGGGTGGGAAAAGCGGAGTGTGCAGGCCTTGCTGCAGACAGGTCCACACCGCCCTGGGGCACTCTGCCCTCGCCCCACTCGCCCCCCTGCTGCTGCAGAGTCCGAGCAAAGAGCCCTGGCTTGGCCGCGTCATGACAGTGGCGGGGCGCAGGCCTGCTTCACTCCATCCCTGCTCACTGTGCTGGGTGCTGTCCCTCCCTGGGGTGGGAGGTGCCCCCGAGTGGGAGGCATGCACCTTCCCTGCCTGGAGCAGTTCTTTCTTGAGGGGGCTCTTCCCTGAGCCTGGAGGTGGAGGCTCTCCTGGCCGTCATGGTGGTGTGGCTGGCTCTGGGGTCCCTGCCGGGTAGGCCCCTTGGGGTGATATGAGGAGGCACAGTCTGAGCTGTGGAGGGAGCTGGAGGTGTGCTGGGGTTGAGGTGGGCCCCGGGCGGGTGGGCAGGCGCCTGGCGCTGGCACTGGAGCCGTGGTTCGGCCGGCCCTGCCGCAGCGGCCTTCTCTGGGCCCCCTTCCTTCAGCTCACGGTGAGGTTCTGGGGGTGCAGCCTCGGCAAGGGCAGCCCTCCTTTGCACACAGGGACACGTGCACACACACCCAGGCAGGCACGCACGCACGCACGCAGACGGGCACACGCATGAACATTTGTGACACAGGTCGGCCAGCTCCTGCCGTGGTCCCGTCGGGGGCACAGGAGCCGCTGGCCGGGCTGACCCACCTCCCCTGCCAAGGAGCAGATCCCGGGGCGAGGGCGCCCAGATGCTTGGGTGCTGAACCCCCTCCTCGTGGTTCAGTCCTCCCCACTTCCTCATCGCCGAGTGGAGGTGCTCTGTGCTTTGATCCCTGCCAGTCAGGCGTCCTGGGGCACGAGGGCCGTCAGAGCTGTCCCCGCGCAGGTCTGGGGGCTGGGTGGGGCGGGACCTGCTGGTCTCGGCAGGCTGAGCTCCTGACACTCCCGCGTGGCAGGGCTTCCTCCAGCCACACGGCTCTTGTCCTGCCTCTGGCCGCCACGTCCCAGTGCTTCTGCTGGCCTGGAGCTGCGTCCCAGCGAGCGGGGCAGGTGTGGCGGGGGCCTCAGGCCCGTCGGTCAGCCGGCCCCCTGGGCCCCGCAACCTCTTCTGTTCTGAGCCCACCCCTGGGGGCGCCCTTCTCACCTGCAGCCTCAGCCTGCAAGTCCGCCCGGAGGGGCCGAGGGCGCGTCACGCATGGCTCCTCCTGTGGCTGGGCAGCCATCGCGTGAGTGCGGTGACCCGCTCCTGCTGCCCGTCTCTGCTCTTTGCTCTGCTAGCGCTGACTGCCAGAGTGCCCTGGCCTCAGCGGGGCCCCGCGTAGTGCCGGCGTGGGCACGGCCGCGTCTTGTCGCAGCTCTCAACCTCTCTCATCCCGGGCTCACGTTCCTGCCCGAGTCAGGGCCGCACGGCCGCTATAGGAGGCTCCTGGCTGCCTCTGAGAGGTGGTGGTGGCCCCCTTCAGCTTTGGGAGCGAAGGAAGGTGTCCTGACTTCCTGGAGCCTGTGACCCTGGCCCCTGCTTCTCCTGCCCGCCGGGGGCCGTCACGAGGAGCGGGCGAATCTCGGTGGGGCCTCCGCCCAGGGCGGGGTCTGCAGGAACGGCCTGTGTGCGTGCTCCCGCCCGTCTCAGGGCGAGGCCGTCTCCTGAGCCGAGCCCCTGGGGAGCCGCCGGCCCTTCCCTGTAGCCCACCATCAGAGGACAGGCGCCTTCTGCGCTTCCCCAGGACCGACCCTGCTCCAGCTCCGGACTCAGGACGGCCGCCTGGTGCCAAGCCACAGCTGGGCCTGCCTCCTCCAGCCCTGGCCCCGCCATCGCCTGGGCCGGCTCCCCAGCTGCTCAGCTGTGGTGCTGAGCGTAGGCACTTTTCTTTGTCCACCACGACGTGAAGAGGTTTGGGGGCCCTTGAACTAAAGGAGCCAAGGGTTGGGATTTCTCCGTAAGGCCTGGAGTCAGGCTGTTTCCTGAAGGGCTGGAGGGAGGGATTGCTCCCACAGCACTGGAGGGGCCCTGGGCCTGGGACCACGCCAGTCCCACGGAGGCCGGTGTGCAGTGCCGAGGGGCCTGGGCGGGTGAGAGGATCAGAAATGGGGGACGGGGTCCCCGCAGGCGCCCGTCTGCCCGGGCCCTTGTCGTCTCCCACCCCTGGGCTCACCTTGTCCTGTGCTGGCCTGTGCTCAAGGGGTATGGGGGGAGCTGGGCGTCGCCAGGCCTTCCTGCTCCAGGGACGCCTTGCTCGGGGTTTTGTTTAAGCTATTGTGAAAACACTATCTGGGTGTGCTCCTTAATGGTCAGAGGTGGGGCGGGGCCCTTGGAATTGACAGGAGTGTAGCCCGTCTCGGAGACAGCTGACCCACCTTTAGGGTCTTAACCATGCAGAGTCATTTTCTGTTTTATTAATATTTCCCTGTGAGAGAGACATACTCAGAAATGCCATTTTGCATGCCACTTTAGAGACTTCCTTTTTAGCTCCTCTTCACTTTCTGCCATAAGGGTGGTGTCATCTGCATATCTGAGGTTATTGATATTTCTCCCAGCAATCTTGATTCCAGCTTGTGTTTCTTCCAGTGCAGCGTTTCTCATGATGTACTCTGCATAGAAGTTAAATAAGCAGGGTGACAATATACAGCCTTGACGTACTCCTTTTCCTATTTGGAACCAGTCTGTTGTTCCATGTCCAGTTCTAACTGTTGCTTCCTGACCTGCATACAAGTTTCTCAAGAGGCCTGTCAGGTGGTCTGGTATTGCCATCTCTCTCAGAATTCTCCACAGTTTATTGTGATCCTCACAGTCAAAGTCTTTGGCATAGTCAATAAAGCAGAAATAGATGTTTTTCTGGAACGCTCTTGCTTTTTCCATGATCCAGCGGATGTTGGCAACTTGATCTCTGGTTCCTCTGCCTTTTCTAAAACCAGCTTGAAGTTGGTGATGAACAGGGAGGCCTGGCGTGCTGCGATTCATGGGGTCGCAAAGAGTCAGACAGGACTGAGCGACTGAACTGAACTGAACTTAGGGACTTCCTGGACCTTTCAGCCCATCAAGGCCCAGGTTAAGCTTCCTGATAAAGGGGAGATGGGATGCGAGCAGCCCCCACAGCTCCCCGGCCTCGCCCGGGGGCACGCGGTGTCCGGGTCACTTTTTCTTGTCCCAGGGTGTTCGTGGCTTCCCGTCTTGAGAGGTGCACGTGGGTCTCACCTGTCAGCCGCCAACACGCTCAGGATGGCCGTCCTTGCCCCCAGCCTGCCCACGCTCTGGGGTGGGTCGCCACAGCCTCACTTCGTCTGCCCTGTTTCTGCCTCGTGGCCAGCTTTCTCAGCCTCCAGTGTCCCGGCACATCCCCGCTGAGCGCTCCGAGCTGGGTCGGCGCCGGTGCGCACCTGCCTCCCAGCTGCAGCGCTGGCGGCCTTGGGGTGCACGTGGGGCAGAGAGGAGTCAGTTGCCATTGGTTATCTGGCCGCCTTTCAGCGGTCGGACTGGGAAGCGAACATTTCTCTGTGGCGTCACCGTGGACTGTGTGTGTGTTGAGGACGTCACTGTGATTTTCGTAGAAGTTAGGCCCTGAGGTACCTGTTCTGGCCGGGTGGTTAAGCACCGGGCCCTGTTCCTGCCCTGCCTCCGTCCCTGTCCCAGCCCCTGCTGGCCCCTGACCCTGAGCTGGCCCCTGGCCTTGCCTCCATCACATCTGTTCCCCCTCTGGCTCCATCTCCCAGCAGCCAGTCTCTTTCTTTTTGGGATCCCAGCTCAGGACGGGGGGATTTGCTCATGAACATTCAAGCCTCAGAGTTGCAGTGTGAGTGACGGGTCTGCTTAACGAGGCTCAGAGCAGTGCAGGGTCTCAGGAAGGTGGGCCCCAGGAGGCTGCTGGGGCAGCAGGCGGGGGTGGTGGGCACCAGAAGTAGGTGTGTCTTCCTGGGCATTGGCAGCCCGGCCAGAAGCTGGCGAAGTCAGTGGGCGAGACACCTTAGTGTGAACACAGACACGCGTGTAACGTGGGCATGTTTTGAAGCAGGATGCTTTACCTGATTTCTTAGGTGAAACAGAAGCTGTTACCTGGAGCTCCCACCTGGGGTGGGCTGGCTTCTCCTGGCCTCCCATTGCCAGGAGCTCAGGGAAGGAGCCAGGGAGACCCTCTGCCTGTGGCCGTCTATGCCCGAGGTCCCGAGGGCCTGCTATGCGGAGGGCCCTGTGGTGGTGGGGCGGTCCAGTCCCTGGGGAGCTGTCTAGGTCATCACTGGGTGGCCTGGCAGCTCTGGGGTCCGAGAGCGGGGAGTAGAGAGGATTTCTCTTGCAGGGCCTCATTTCCCGTATCATTAATATCGGGCTTCCCCAGTAGCTCAGTCAGTAGAGAGTCCGCCTGCAACGCAGGAGACCTGGGTTCCATCCCTGGGTTGGGAAGAGACCCCTGGAGAAGGCAGTGGCAGCCCACTCCAGGATTCCTGCCTGGAGAATCCCCTGCACAGACGAGCCTGGTGGGCTAGTGTCCGTGGGGTTGCAAAGAGTCGAGCACGACTGAGCAGCTGATACTAAAGGAACAGAACTGGGAGAAGAGATCAGCAGTGTAAACAAGCAGCCACTGTAGCTGGGAAAATACTAATGATTATATTTGTATACGTGGCCGAAGCATCTTTTTATGACTGCCTTGATAATGAAAGACAGGCTGACGGTCACACTGAAGCAAATAAAGAAATCCATTAATTCTCCGTTCATTTTCTAAAAAAAAAGATGCTCCTGGCCCTCACAGTGACAGTTTAATGATTAGGGTGCCTAATTTTAATCTGTTACGTGGGTGCTACCCCGCCGAGCTGGGAACCCAGCTCCCGTTGGTGTGATTGTGTGCGGTGAAGAGTACAGAGATCCGGGGGACCTCGAGTGAGATCAGAGCCTGGCAGCCCTCTGTCCCCTCCCCACCCTGCAGGAGCACCGACCTCTACGGGCAGAGCATGTGTGCACGATGCCCTGGGTGGTGGCCTCAGGGAGGTGGTTTCTCGCCCCAAGATGATTTGGAGGTCGCCAGAGAGAGCCAAGGTTGAGAAGCCCTCCCGTCGAGTGCAGAATATGCCATCTCCGTGAGCGTGAAGGCAGACACACTAGCACTGCGTTTGGCTCAGGGCGGATTTCTCCTGCCGCACAGTCACGTCACTTGAAAGAGTCATCTTGAAACCACTTGGGGACAAGTTGCATACGTCATTTACCAGGTTGGGGCGAGGACCTGAGGTCAGCTTGAAGTTACATTTGTTTGCATGTGAATAAAATGCACCTTTATTTTCTCCTTTTCATTTCTTTTGAATTTGAAAAATGGGTTTCAATTCCCTAGACCTTACATTTTCCTAGCTAAAGCGTGTTTTGCGTGCAGATGTAGTTAGATAACAAAGAGGCATGTTTGTGCTGTAGTGACCACATTAAAAAAAAAAGATATTGCTGAATTGTAAATTGTATTTTTAGAACACGCTAAACCGAAGTGCGAGGGCCATTTGTCTCCCGCTGCAGCTCAGCTGGCTTTCTGTTTTCATTGTAATGATTGAGAACGCCATTCAGGGAGGCCACGCCCCTACTCTTAATTCTTAGGACCTGCTGCCTCCGTCAGGAGTGTGCGTGTCTGTCACCCGCTCAGGTGGCAGCTCAGTTGGCGAGTTTGCTGGGTGAGGGTGTTCCCACGCTGGGTCATTTTGTCTAGTTATTGGGACACAGGCGTTTGTTCGTCTGTCTCATCCTGGAGGTTGTGCTGGAGAGGGGCCTCTGGTGAGTAGTAAGTGTCACTGTGTGCTGGGAAGTTCGGATTCGGTGCGTTTCCTTAGTTTCTAAAGCGGGATTGCAAGGCTAGGTGGAGAATGATGCTCAGCAGGCATCCGTGAAGCTGGGGACCAAGAAGGGAAAGAGTCCACGTTGTAAGGAAGCTGGGCAGTGCACGGGGTGTGTGTGTCTCTGAGGAGAGAAGGGAGCAGGGCACAGCCGTTGACAGCAGGAGACAGGACAGAGAGCAGCCACCGAGGCCCGAGGCACCGGAAGGGCCAGCTCCTAGGAGACCGAGGCCTCGTTATGCATGCTGTAATATGTGTATATAGCGGGGGCTCATCATAATAGATTCGCATCTAAATGACACACCCACCGGAGCCTCGACCATGAAAGGCCAGAAAGTGGGTGGTGCCCCAGTTCCTGGAAGTGCCCACCCCTTCTCGAAGACAGATTATTCCTCCCACTTGTCATCCTGTGACGTCACCCAGCCCATAAACACCAGCCCCCCTGCACTAGGGGCCCTCTCACACTTTCCAAGGTGACCCCGTGCCCTCGGGCTGCCTCTGGGCTTCTGAGAAGGTCTACACTGTCTGTGAAGCGTGCATCTCTTTAAACAGGCGTGCTTTCCTCACTCTTGAGTTCTTTCCTGCATGGGCCAAGGACCCTCATTTGGCAGCCCATCCCAGGAACTCACTCAGTACCTGGGACACGACCATCCTCTTGTGCCCTATTTTCCCCCCTGCAGTGTCTTTTGTGGCGACCATGAAGGGAGCCCCCAGGGCATAGTCCCGACCCCCTGTTGGGCTAGGGCTCCTCTCAGCGCAGGGCAGCTAGGGCTTGTACTCAGCTGTGTCGTCTGTTTGACTCGGGGTCTACTTCTCCCTTCCTCCGTCTCTGAAGGTTCCGGCCCTGGGACTCCGGTTGCCTTTCTTCCACTGACTGTTGTTCTTTTCCTTGACTAATCCAAGGGGCCTCCTCAGACTCACCAAACAGGCAGATTTTGGGGTGCCCACAAGGACCCCACTGTTGCTTTTCCCAGTTTTGCTTGCTTAATTAAATACTTCTGCTGAATTCCAGGAGTCAGGGTTTTTACAGATCAGTCTAATTATCCCATCTCCTGAATTGCCATTGAACTTTTCTCCATGGCACTCCCTTGAGGAGGTCCACCCACTAAGGTTCCTGCAGCACACTCGCTTAGATTCTTTGAGTATCAGGGAGAGCACTGGTTCAAATGGCCACTGTCTGCCCAGGATCCATCAGACCCTTGTCTTGTGGCATCTTAACCAAAAGGGGGAAGACCCATGCATCCAAACGTTCACAACCCTGCCCCACCGCCCAGGTCTAAGGACTTCCCGCCGGGTGTGCCTGGCTTACACCCCGTGAAAGCTCCTTCTTTCCCAGCAGGAGCCTGGTGTTTAGACAATCCTTTTATAAGACCACCTCCCCGAGGTCCACCACTGGGAACTGGTGCGAGCTGCAGTTCTGAGGGGCTGACAGTCTGCTGAATCGTCTACCCGTAACGTCACAACCGGGGAGCTGGAGATCCCAGACCCCTGAGAATCAGCTCATGCGCGTGGCCTTTGGAGCGTTCAACGACAGAGATAAGGTGAAGAAGCAGGACGATTCAGGGACAACAGCAAAAGTCACCGTTACTGGTGGTGGCCCTAACGCCTGCACCACCTCAGGCTTACCGTCCCTACAGAAGCCCATAGTGGGGACAGGGTCCAGGAAGCCTGGATCGGAGCCACTGTCTTTCCAAGGAAGGGTTGGTGTGTTTTAAGTGCGGCCAAGAGGACCACTGGGAGGACGAATGCCCCATGTGTGGGAAAAGTCCACCGGGACCCTGCCCAGCACAGACCACTGGGAGGACGAATGCCCCCTGTGTGGGAAAAGTCCACTGGGACCCTGCCCAGCACACGAATGACGGGATGCTGACAAGATCTCAGCCTCCGCGCACCAGAGCCGAACTGAATTTTGGAGACAGTGTTTTGGATGAAGTAGAAGAGAGTAGCTTTATGCTTTGCCAGGCAGAGGGAACATAGCAGGCTCCTGCCCTGAGGAGCCGTGTGTCCGGCCCGGGAGGATTTGGCGAGGAGCTTCCAGCAGCCGCTCAAGGGGAGGGAGCGTGCAGGGCCTGCCCCCCTTTCATCTGGCCTCGGGGCCCTGATGAGCTGCTCAGGGATAGCAGACTGTGATTTTTCCCTCTGGAAGGAGGAGTACTAATGTCTTCCATTTGTCGGGGGTTTAGTTCTGTGAAAAGCTCAGAGACACTGTTACGCGAGTTCCGTGAGGCAGAGTCAGGGCGCCGGCCCCGGCGGCACTGTTTCTGGGCCGCCCTCCCTCGTCCCTGCGTCCTCTCCTGCCCCTGATGAGCAGCTGTTTGAATCCGCCCTAACTCAGGGAAGGTCAGAGACGAGTCCGTTCCCTACAAACAAGAGACGGGGGACGCAGGAACCCCACAGGGTTCTGCTTGGTTTCTGTGGCTGCTGGAAGCAGGGCATTGCCCTGTCCCAAGGGGGACTCAGGGCTCCCAAGCCAGTCATGGCTGAGGCGATCAGAGACCGACGGGCCCAGAACCGTCCCTGGCTCCCAAACGACAGCTGGTCGTTTCTCCAGCGGGGCCTCGGGTGACCCTCGACAGACAGTGGGACAGTTATTTCCTTACTGGATAGGTGGTTGCCTGCTCCCCGCCGGCTGGTATTCTGGAGCCCTTGCTCCCCGAGTCCTGTATAATGATGGAGGTGGAGGGAAGACCCCAAGCCAGGTGGTTGACCCTGCCCTGCCCCCACCCCCACCCCCGGCTCCTTTTGGGAGACTTTACCAGGGAAAGTGGCTGCCCTTGGTCAGGGGAGCCTTTTGTTCCTAAGCCAGAGGAGGTCTCCATTCTCCCCATCTACATTTTTAAACTGCTTCACAGAGCTGGAACTAAAGGTCACTTTCTTCTGCTTTCCCCCTGCACCCAGACTCCCAGAAGCGCTTTGCCTTTGAGTGGACGAGTCCAGACAGTCATGAACCGCAGGAATGCCCCCACACCGTGTGCTTATAGACTTGAGCTTGAGATGGAAATGGAACGGACAAGAAACTTCGGCTACAACTGTCAGGCTGCCTTTAGAGGTGGGACCCTCTGGGGCTGTAGGCAAGCCTCTGAGATCAAAGGCCACACTTCTTAAATCCAGAGAGGATCCTCAGAAGTGTTTATGGATAGATTACTGAAGTGGGAGGCCACTGTCNCGGCTACAACTGTCAGGCTGCCTTTAGAGGTGGGACCCTCTGGGGCTGTAGGCAAGCCTCTGAGATCAAAGGCCACACTTCTTAAATCCAGAGAGGATCCTCAGAAGTGTTTATGGATAGATTACTGAAGTGGGAGGCCACTGTCTGACAAAACTGACCAGAATTGAGGTTCAGAGCCTGGTAGGAATTCTGGGGGAGGCCTTCTCCCTAAGCTAAACGATGGCCAGTGAGACTTGCCAACCTAGCTGCGTGGCGTGGCTGTCCTTTGATAATCATGAGGTAAACCACCCAGTTTCCTTTGAGGACACAAAAACAGTCCTTGTTTTAAAAATCTAGGCTTTACCAGACAGATGGGTGGCTCCCGAAATAATCCAAAGCCCACCAATTCTTTTACCACTCCTAAGACCTCCCCTATTTATTTTCAGAGACTAGTAAGTACTAAAAAAAAAACTCTGGCTTTAGAGGAGAGTGATCCGAGAAGGACGAGCGTTTCCCCTATGCCTTCGAGATGCCAGGACTCACCACTTTCCTCCAGGACCCCTTACTTCCCCCAGCCTTTTAAAGCCCATGTGTCAGGAAAGGGGGTAGAGGATTTGCAACTTGACTTGTTCAAGAAGAATAGGAATCTTAAGTATCTTTTCCATAAATAGCAGTAAAAAGAGTTAGTCATCTAGACAGGTGAGCATGATTTGTTTCATCTGCCTGAAGTCCAATTTGAATCCAACTCCTTGCAACCGATAGACTTTACGTTGTACCTGAATCGCGACAAAACGTGATCACTGCAGGAGGAAATGGCAAACCATCCCAGTGTACTTGCCGTGAGAACCTCACGAACTGTATAAAAGGCCCAAAAGATATGACACCAAAAGATGAGTCCCCAGGTCTGCAGGTGTCCAGTGTGCCCCTGGGGAGGAGCAGAGGGGTTACCAAGAGCCCAGAGCGAAGGAGGCGGCTGGGCCGAAGCAGACACCGCGCTCAGCTGTGGTCGTGTCTGGCAATGAAGGTAAAATCTGCTGCTGCAAAGAACAGTATTGTTTAGGAACCTGGAATGTTAGGTCCACGAATCAAGGTAAATGGGACCTGGTCAAGCAGGAGGTGGTCAGAATAAACGTCGACGTCCTAGGAATCAGTGAACCAGAATGGACTGGAATGGGCGAGTTTAACTCAGATGACCATTGTATCCACTACTGTGGGCAAGAATCCCATAGAAGAGACAGAGTGGCTCTCATAATCGGCCACAGAGCCAAAAATACAGCCCTGGAGTGCAGCCTCAAAAATGACAGCATGATCTCTCTCCATTTCCAAGGCAAGCCATTCAACATCACAGTAATCCAAGCCTATGTCCCGACCACCAATGGTGAAGAAGCTGAAGTTGATCAGTTCTGTGAAGACCTTGAAGACCTCCTAGAACTAACACATAAAAAAGATGTTTTATTCATCACTGGAGACTGGAAAGCAAAAGTAGGAAGTCAGGCTTATACCTGGAGTAACAGGCAAGTTTGACCTTGGAGAACAAAAGGAAACAGGGCCAAGGTTAACTGAAGTCCACCAAGAGAATGTGCTCGTCACAGCAAGGAGCCCTTCTCAGCAGCATGAGGGACAGCTTTACACAGGGACGTCGCCAAGTGGTCAGTGCTGAAACCAAATTGGCTACGTTCTTTGTAGCCAAAGATAGAGAAAGCAAAAACAAGACCTGGAGGTGACTTGTGGCTCAGATCATCAGCTTCACAAAGGAGAATTCAGGCTTAAACTGAAGAAAACCAGGAAAAACACTAGGCCAGCCAGGTATGACTTCAATCAAATCCCGTATGAATTGCAGAAGAGGAAACGAATAGACTCAAGGGGCTAGATCTAGTTAACAGTGCGGCTGAAGAACGACGGGCTNGATCATCAGCTTCACAAAGGAGAATTCAGGCTTAAACTGAAGAAAACCAGGAAAAACACTAGGCCAGCCAGGTATGACTTCAATCAAATCCCGTATGAATTGCAGAAGAGGAAACGAATAGACTCAAGGGGCTAGATCTAGTTAACAGTGCGGCTGAAGAACGACGGGCTGCTGCTGCTGCTAAGTCACTTCAGTCGTGTCCAACTCTGTGCGACCCCATGGACTGCAGCCCACCAGGCTCCTCCATCCATGGGATTTTCCAGGCAAGAGCACTGGAGTGGGGTGCCTTCGCCTTCTCTGAGGAACGACGGGCAGAGCTCTGTAATACTGTGAAGAAGGCCATGAGCAAGACCATCCCAAAGAAGAGAAAGGCAAGAGAGCAGAGTGCTTGTCTGAGGAGGCTTCACACGTAGCAGAAGAGTGAAGAGAAGCGAAAAGCAAGGGCGAGAGGGAAGCGGCACCCAGTTAGACCAGAGCTCCCGAGAATGTCTAGGAGAGACAAGGCCTTCAGTGAACAGTGCTTAATAACGTAGGAGAGTAACGGAAGGGGAAAGACTGGAGATCTCCTCAGTAAAATTCGAAATATCAAGGGAGCGTTCTGCCCAAAGATGGGCACAGTAAAGGATGAAAATGGTAGAGACCTAGTAGATGCTGAAGAGATCAAGAGGAAATGGAAAGAATACATGGAAGAGCTGTATAAAAAAGATCTTAATAAACCGGATTACTATGATGGTGTGGTTAGTCACCCAGAGTCAGACATTCTGGAGTGCGAAGTCAAATGGTCCTTAAGAAGCAGTGCTATTAATAAAGCTAGTGGATGTGATAAGACTCCAGCAGAACTATTCAGATCCCTAAAGGATGATGCCATCAAGGTTTGCATTCATTATGTCAGCAAATCTGGAAGCCCAGCAGCGGCCACAGGACTGGAAAAGGTTAGTCCTCCTCCCAGTTCCTATGAAGGGTGATACCAGAGAATGTGCTAACCATAGAACAGTTGCACTCATCTCCCGTGCTGGTAAGGTCATGCTTAAAATCTTGCATGCTAGGCTTCAGCATTGTGTGATCCAAGAACTTCCAGATGTCCAAGCTGGGTTTAGAAAAGGAAGAGAAACTAGAGATCAAATTGCCAACTTTCGCTGATTATAGAGACAGCAAGGGAATTTCAGAAAAACGTCTATCTCCGTTCCATCAGCCACACTAAAGCCTTTGTGTGGGTGATGACAAACTCTGGAAAGCTCTTAGAGAGATGAGGACACCAGACCATCTTACCTGTCTCCTGAGAAAGCTGTATGCGGAACAACTGACTGGTTCAAGATACAGAAAGGAGTCTGACAGGGCTGTCTGCTGTCAACCCGTTTGTTAAACCTATATGCTGGGCACATCATGAGCAATGCTGGGCTGGATGAGTTACAAGCTGGAATCCAGAGAGGTGGGAGAAACATCAACAACCTGAGATATGCTGATGATACCATGGTAATGGCAGAAAGTGAAGAGGAACTAAAGAGCCTCTTGATGAGGGTGAAGGAGGAGAGAGAAAGAGCCAGCTTAAGACTAAATGTTGAAGAAACTAAGGCCATGGCATCCGGCCCCATTACTGCCTGGCAAACAGGGGGGGAAAAGGTGGAAGTGGTGACAGATTTCCTCTTCTTGGGCTCCAAAGTCACTATGGACGGTGACTGCAGCCGTGAAACCAGAACACGATTGCTTCTTGGCAGGAGAGCGATGACAAAGCTAGACAGTGCTGAAAGCAGAGACGCTACTCAGCCGACACAGGTCCGTATGGTCAAGTCTGTGGTCTTCCCAGTGGTCACGAGTGGTTGTGAGAGCTGGACTATGAAGAAAGCTGGGCTAGAAAGAGAGGATGGTGCCTTCGGACCGTGGTGCTGGAGAAGACTCCTGAAAGTCCCTTGGATGGCAAGCAGATCAACCCTGACTGTTCACTGGAAAGACTGATGCTGAAGCTGAAGCTCCAGGGTTTTGGTCATCTGATGAGAGCAGACAACTCATTGGAAAAGTACCTGATGCTGGAAAGGATTAAGGGCAGAAGGAGAAGAGGGTGCCAGGGGATGAGATGGCTGGCTGGCTGGCATCACCGATGCAGTGAACATGGACCTAGGCAAACTCCGGGAAGTGCTGAGGGACAGGGAGGCCTGGCCTGCTGCGGTCCAGGGGGTCGCTAAGAGTCAGACACGACTGGGCGACTGAATCAACAGCAGCCGCCTGAATCGTGGCTGAAGTTTTGGAATGGGAACTACGAGGTCTCTATGTTTTTTGTGTTTATATGAATATATATGTGTGTTGTCGTGTGTGGTACTGCCAAAACTAATTCATAAAAGGGCTCCAGTTAATTGGAATAAAGAAACTAAGAGCTTATAGAAATACTCAGAAATTAAAAAAAAAATCTGGCCAGAATGCATTTCAGGTTCACAGAACCGGGGAAATACTCAGTACTGAATTGATACCTGGTACTGAAGGTAGCTTAAGCTTGTGGCTTGATTCATATAGACGTGTCTTTATGAGTCATCAGTGTTAAGAAGAATACTTCTGTTGTATCTAGGTTTGAAAAAAAGTGAAAGTGTTGGCTGCTCAGTTGTGTCCGACTCTTTGCAACTCCTGGGCTCCTCTGTCCATGGAATTCTCCAGGCACCAGTACCTAGGTTTATTAGAGGTGTAGTAAGACCATATATATCTGTTGCAAATTTGTCAGCAAAGAAAGTAAGTAACTCGGAAGTAAAAACAAAAAACATTTAAAGAAAGTAAATGTAAATGAGATAAGAACATTTAGGTAAACTCTGTAGAAATAATTGTTTTAGGACTGTCTTTCTAAAATAGTCTCTCTGTATTTTGGTAACTTAAAACTTGACTAAATTAAATGGTGAGAACTCGCCGACTATCTGGGTCATTTCAGATAGGATATGTATTTAGAGTATTAGTTGCTGGGCGGGTTGGGGGTGGGGCGGCGTCTAAATTTACTTACTTTGCCTTAGGAGAGGAAGAATAAAACGAAAGTTTTCCAGCCAGGAAATATGGACATGACAGTTTACAATGACTTTCTGCTCATCAGTTTTGCTGGAGGTAAGGTTGCCAAGGGTTAAAATGATATAACGTCATTAAGTGAAAGAAAGCGGGAAAAGTGAAAGTCGCTCAGTCATGTCTGACTCTTTACAACCCTGTGGGCTATACAGTCCATGGAATTCTCCAGGCCAGCATACTGGAGTGGGTAGCCTTTCCCTTCTCTAGGGGATCTTCCCAACCCAGGGATTGAACCCAGGTCTCCCGTATTGCAGGCAGATTCTTTACCAGCTGAGCCACAAGGGAAGCCCAAGAATACTGGAGTGGGCAGCCTGTCCCTTCTCCACGATATCTTCCCGACCCGGGAATTGAACCAGGGTCTCCTGCATTGCAGACAGATTTTTTACCAGCTGAGCTATCAGGGAATTAAAGCCAGTAAAAAAGAACCGTTTCAGTGCATCAGGAAAGTAAGGTGTGAGTTTCAGTGAAAGAAGCTGAGGAATGGAACGCACTTGTTAAAGGGGAGGAAACTGCCAGTCTTTTGTCCTGGAGCTGGTCGTTTCAGAATGGGAAGAAATTAGGGACAAGTAATATGGATACAGACAGTTGTAGAAGGTTCATGGAAGAGAGGCCCTGAGATATTAAATTAACTAGCATTATTTAATATGTTAAATTGCATGGGAAGCATTGTCAAAGGAGTGATAAGCCTCTGATTATACCCTGGGTCGATGTTATTCATAGCGGTAGACTTCTGTAGAATTTACGTGAAGTTTCCGTATGGTTAAGAGTCATAATTCTAGCAGTTCTTGCCAAGTTTCTGCATCAGTCACAGCATCGGTCGTCAGACGTTTAACCTGCCTTCTAAGTCTCTTGACATCTATAGACCTTCCCTGTTGGGCTCTGATGCTGCTGCAGAGGACCCTTGCGAAGACCCCTAGGAAGGCTCTGGAAGCAGTTACGAGAGCTCCACACCAAGAGGATGTCTGCGAGGACCCCAGGCCATTCTGCCGCCCAGACATAAAGCCAGATGCCCTCCTGCCCCTGGGGCCCCCAGAGGAGGCCCTCAGAGAGGGTTTACTCCCTGACAGGCAGGGCCACACCCCTACTCAGCCCCCGGAGAAGCAGCGGCAAAGGTGGGCCCTTGTCCCTCTGCTTCTCATGATCGTGGGACTCAGCCACAGAGGCAGGAATGGGACTGGAAGGAAGTGGGCAGGAC
>SJYA01000390.1:423146-477335 GCA_006410615.1 Neotragus moschatus
TTTTTTTTTTTTTTTTTTAATTAATTGTGGTACTTAGCTTTAACATTAGCATCCTAACCATTTCTGAATGTATATAGGTCACTGGTGTTAGGTGAATTCACAGGAGGTCCCCTAGAAGCTTATCTTGCGAAATTGCAACTCTGTACCTGTTAAACTTCAGTTCTGTTGGATTTTTCAAGACATGTGGTTCTTCTGACATTTGCCAGCTCTAAAGGAAAAGATGGAGAGAGACAAATGTATGTGCAGTAACTATGTGTATATGGAACTGTGTAAAATACAAGGTGTGCGATGAATACACACCGCGTGACGCATTCTACGTGAGGTCACTACTGAGTGATGCGTGGACACGCACAGGTACCTGCACACGTGTGGCCTACGTAGGAGCCCTGTCGAGCCTCCTTCACGAGGAGCCTTTGGGGGCTGTCTCTGAGGGTCGCCTAGCACATCCCCCTTATTACCATGGTCCATCTTCTCGGGCCTGACCCCGTCATCCTCTCCCTCAGTGACCCAGCTGCCAGCGCCAGCCAGGCCTGTGCCGGGTCCAGGGCCCCACGTCCCACCCCCCTTCACTCCGACTGCCCAGAGAAGCAGGCGCGCCCCTGGCTGGGGCTGAAGCTCTGGGTCTGGGTCCTTGCGCCCCCACACCCGATGCCAGACGGCCAGGCCCGTCAGCGCCTTGGTTCAGGACAGACTCCTCCTGTCCTCCCCCATCCCTCAGACAACGCCGCTGCGGAGGCTCCCGGGGTCCCGGGGAGGCGGTGGCCGAGCGGCCCCGCAGCTGGCAAGCGCCCCGAGCAAGGGTGGCACCCAGCCAGGGTTTAGCCGGGCGCTTGGGTGGGCCTCGAGGTCCCTGAGCTTTTTCCTGTGGGCGCAGAGCAGAGGGGTGTGGGTGGCTGGGACTGGAGTTCAGGGCCTGAGGGGAGGCCTGGAGGTGAGTGAGGCCCTGCGGACATGTGGCATCTGAGTTCCCGGCCCGATGGTCACCGACAGGGCAGATGTCGCGGTGCTTTCTCCTGTCACCCACGCAGCCTGCTTANGTGGGCGCAGAGCAGAGGGGTGTGGGTGGCTGGGACTGGAGTTCAGGGCCTGAGGGGAGGCCTGGAGGTGAGTGAGGCCCTGCGGACATGTGGCATCTGAGTTCCCGGCCCGATGGTCACCGACAGGGCAGATGTTGCGGTGCTTTCTCCTCTCACCCACGCAGCCTGCTTATCTGCCGGTGCTCATGCACCTCCAGCGAGGCCCCAGGGCTGCAGGAGGCCCCTGTGGCCGGGCCGACCCCCGGCCCCCACCGCTGACCTCCCCACCCGCTCCCCTAGCACTTGTGCGGCCCCTTCACTCCAGCGGGGTGGCCCCCCTTCCTTCCTCTGGGCTCGCCTCTCCCCTCTGCTCAGCCCTTCCTGGGGGCCGCTTGGCCCCTGGTGCTCCTTGTCCCGATGACGATGCTTCCTCCTCCTGTCCGTCCCTGGGCCCGCGGGGCCTGCTCTGAGCTGCCCTCCTGCCCCGCCGCCCTGGGTCCCACGCCACACCTGTTAATCTGCCAAGTTCCTTCGCCCTCTGCTGGCTCTTCACTCTGCTTCACTGTGCGGCTGACAGAGGTTGGCGCGTGTAACCTGTGTGCATTGTGCCATGACTCCCACGATCAGGTTGACTAACACGCACATCCCCTGATGCTCACCTTCTCACCGAGTCGCCTTCCTCCCGTGTGGGGGCCGCTCACAGTTAATCTCAGCGCACTGCCGGTGCGCAGCGCGGGTGATTGCCAAGGCCGCCACCCGGCACGTAGGACCCACGCTCGTCTGTCTCAGGACAGGGGTGCTGCCACCCAGCCCCTTCCTGCTGCTGCTGATTCTTCGCTGCCCCGGGTCTTCATTGCTTTGCACAGGCTTTCTGTGGGCGACCAGGGCTGGGCGGTGTGCGAGCTTCTCTTGGCGGCGGTTCTCTTGCTGCGGTGTCCGGCTCTGGAGCACAGGCGCGGCGGCTGTGGCACGCGGGCTCAGCTGCTCTGCGGCATGTGGAATCTTTCTGGAGCAGGGACCAAACCCATGTCCCCCGCCGTGGCAGGTGGACTCCTACGACCGCACCATCAGGGAAGCCCTTCCCTGCTCTTAACTAACCGTCACTCAGGGCTGGCCACTCAAGCTGTATCCGGGGACACACGGAGCTGCGAAGCATCAGGGTTCGAGGCAAGCGAGGTCATCAGGAGGGCCCTGGACTGGACCTGTCCACTCTCTGTCCGGTCTGTGACTGAAGGGTGTTAATCACCTCTGGCTGGCCACCGAGCACAGTGGCCAGGAGGTCACAGATCTGGGCCTGGCCGGGGAGGCCCGCGTCACTTACCACAACGGACACACACCTTAGGGCCAGCATCTCCTGACTGTCATAGCGACAGGCCCTGTCTAGAAGTTCGCCGAGGGGGCCGTGACCAGACGTGCCTTGTTTGGGGCAGAAGGAGAATTCGGAGCTCGGGAGCCAGTGCAGCAGGCCGCTGGCCCCTGCTGCTGCCGAGAAGCGTGGAGCCGCCCAGTTCTCATGCTCTCGGGCTCACACGTGAGGTGCTTCCCTCTGAAGCCACAGGAGCTTCTCTTCACACTGCTGGCCTGACATTTTATAACCTGGGACTTAGATGTGTCCTGGTTGGCACACAGGGAGCTCCTTCTTGTAAGGGCTTATTGTGGGTTCATTTGGAGGGGAGTTTCCTTTTCCTCCCCTCATCACCATCATCGTTCACCACCATCCCCACCATTATCTCGTTAGCACCATCACGATCACCATCAATCCTGACCATCACCACCATCACCACCAGCATCACCAGCATCATCACCACCACCAACATCCCCACCATTATCTCATTACCACCACCACCATCACCACCATCAGTCCTGACCATCACCACCAGCATCACCAGCATCATCACCACCGTCTCAGCATCCTCCTTGTGGCCGGCCGCCCCTGCCGGCACTTTCAGGGCTGTTTTGCCCTTGGTGTCTTCGTTCCCTGTGTCACTTGTTACAGGGGCTCCAATTACCTTGGTGTCTTCTGGGGTCAGTTTTTCTATTTATCTTGGTCTTGTCTTTTTCTTGTTGGCAAAGTAATGTCTCTGCTTTTTAATATGCTGTCTAGGTTGGTCGTAAGTTTCCTTCCAAAGAGTAAGCGTCTTTTAATTTCATGGCTGCAATCACCATCTGCAGTAATTTTGGAGCTCCCTCCCCCCAAAATTAAAGCCTGACACTGTTCCCAGTAGTCATGTATGGATGTGAGAGTGGGACTGTGAAGAAAGCTGAGCACCAAAGAATTGATGCTTTTGAACTGTGGTGTTGGAAAAGACTCTTGAGAGTCCCTTGGACTGCAAGGAGATCCAACCAGTCCGTCCTAAAGGAAATCAGTCCTGGGTATTCATTGGAAGGAGTGATGCTGAAGCTGATACTCCAATATTTTGGCCACCTCATGCGACGAGCTGACTCATTGGAAAAGACTCTGGTGCTGGGAGGGATTGGGGGCAGGAGGAGAAGGGCACGACCGAGGATGAGATGGCTGGATGGCATCACCGACTCAATGGACATGAGTTTGGGTGAACTCTGGGAGTCGGTGATGGACAGGGAGGCCTGGCGTGATGCTATTCATGAGGTCGCAAAGAGTCGGATACGACTGAGCGTCTGAACTTAACTGAACAATTTTTTTCTCATTTCAACTTTTCCTTAAATGGCCGGTGAATTGCCTGCTCGTGTTTAAAGAGGATGAAGGGAAGGCGAGTTCCATCAGGATTCAGTGTGGCAATATAAGAATCAGAGCCGCAGAAATCTGCAGCGACAGTCACCCCCTCGTTGGGCCCAGGGTCCCCAGAAGCTTCAGAGGACATCTCTGACAGTTTAAAATTTAGGACTTTTGATCGGATAAAGATACCATCAACAAAGTCCAGGAGTCAATGAGAGGTTTGGGAAAAACGTGTGTAGCACCTGACAGCTAAAGAAGAATGTTTCTGTTCTCCAGAGGCCTCTTAGAAGCTGGAGAGACAGGCAAGTTTAGGAAGTGAACACAGGGCTTCCCAGGTGGCTCACTGGCAAAGAATCCGCCCACCTGTGCAGGAGGCACGGGCTCGAGTCCTGGTCTGGGAGGATCCCACAGGCTGTGGAGCAGCCAAGCCCGTGCACCACACCTCCCGAGTCTGCACTCCAGAGCCCAGGAGCTGCGACAACTGAAGCCAGGAGCGGCTGAGAGCCCGCGCTCTGCAGATAAGAGAGCAGCGCCCGCTCTCCGCAGCTGGAGAGACACCTGAGCAGCAGCGAAGGCCCAGCACAGCCAAGAGTAAAGACAGAGAATTAGATATAGATATATAATTAAAAAAACAAGTGAGCACAGAGAACATCACAGTGGAGAATGCTCAGATGCCCCGTCGGCAGCATGCGGAGACGCCGATCCAGGTGGCAGGGACTCTGCTCTTCAGCCAGAGCAGCGGGAAGGAGACTTGACGTCTGCTGCAGGCGGGACTGGGGGGCAGCGGTGACCTCGGGTGGGGCTGGAGCAGGTGTGAGCGATGGCCCGGCTCTGAAAGACGTCCTGCAGCTGTGTCCTGAGCCGGGAGACACGTGGTCCCCGACTCAGCGTCCTCCCCCAGGTAGCCCGGGCACCCTCAGGTAAGGATGTTTGTACTGAGCCGTCTGGCAGTGATGCCCGTGGAAGGAAGCCTGCGCCCCTGGGGAGGGCGGTGATGGGCCGGATCTTGGTGCACCCACGCGGTGGACGGGACGCCCCGAGAAGTTCTGTGGAGGGAGAGAGGCAAGGCGCTGAGAAGTCTGTGTTGATAAACTCTCAGCTGTGTAAGGCAGAGCGTGAACACCTGGGGTGTGTATGCCCCTGTGTGTGAGTCTGTGTAAGAAAGCGGAGAGCAGCGTGGACCGCACCCACACAGAGGTGACCTGCTGTGGCTGGTGGCGGAGAGGGGAGGAAAAAAGGAAAAAAGACCAGGACTCCAGCAACGGAGCAGCGCAGATGCCCTCCGTTTATGTGCACCGAACGTGTGCGTTTACGTGTGAACGCCGAGGAGGGGAGACGCTGCGCAGCTCCTGGCAGCCAGGGCAGGCTCTGAGGCCGCAGAGTGACGGTGGGGCGAGAGGGAGCCCGCCGGGCAGTTTGCGGGCCCGTCTGCTGGTGGGTGCCGTGGCCAGGACGGTGGGAGTCCTTGGATGTCTCCACTGCACCGATGCGCTTGGTAAACGGAAGGACAAGGATGATGAAGGGTGGCTTCCTGGGGGATGAGGGGCCCCAGGGGTGGGAGTAGACCCCTGAGTCCTTGCTCGCTCCCAGCCTCTGGGATCTGTCCTCGGGCCTTTAGTGGAACACTGGGGACATCGAGCCGCCGGTACCTCCCCACCCCCGGTGATGCTTCACAGTCCGGGGTTTGCACTGGTTTTCTCCCTTGACCCCCATTTGGTGAGACCAGCGGGGAACCACACGGGGGCTTACCCCTCATCTTGATGCGGAATGCCCTGGGCGCTCTGACCATCGGAGTGTCTGGCCTGCGCCCGCCTGCCCCCTCCCCATCTGACTTCTCCGCTCACAAACCAGATCTCCAGCCCCCTGCCTGCCTGCTGGGACCTTTTCCTCTAAATTTACTTTATTCAGCAGCTCAGGAAGCAAGTGTTGTTTCATCTGGACGCTTTATCCATTTGGACGCTTAATCTAAAGTTTGTTTGTGTGGCTGACTATCAATCAGCAGACACGGCCGTGTGGAGAAGCGGTCCAGGGTGCTGGGAGGCTGCTTGCTTCCGGAGAGAGAAGGTGCAGTCATGCTGGGGACGGCGTGTGCACACGCGTGTGTGAAGGGTGACACAGCACCCGTCCCCTTTCTCCTCTCAGGGTTAGGCCTTCTGGCCTCTCCAGAACAGGCGGAGGGAGTCAGGGCTGATGGAACCCCAGCCCTCTGCTCACCACAGAGCCTAATTTCACAGAGTTAGTGAGGTTCCTGTTCGGACACAGAAATGAAGTCTTATTACTTGCAAGTGTAGAGCCTATTGGGCTTTTCCAGGTGGCGCTCGTGGTAAAGAACCTGCCTGCCAGTGCAGGAGGCATAAGGGAGGCGGGTTTGGTGCCTGGGTCGGGAAGATCCCCTGCAGAAGGGCATGAGCCCACTCCAGTATTCTTGCATGGAGAATCCCACGGCCAGAGGAGCCCAGTGGGCCACAGTCCATAGGGTTCCAAAGGGTCGGACATGACCGACGCAGCGCTGCACACATAGGGCCTGTTGTGCAACTAAAATATAAAACTGTCCCAACAGACTATGGGGAAAACATCTTGTCTTTGATGGTGTGACCATCTGTCATCAAATGTCACTCTTACAAAACACAGTTGCTCAACCTTACGGCCCGTATTTCATGAAGGGTATCAGGTGAGCAAAACGATGCTTATTTAAGAAGCTGGCTATGGATAAATAGGGCTCAGAAAAATCATACAGTCAACAGTCTGTTTTTTGACTGAAACTTATTTAAACTTATCAATCTTAATTCAAATTAAATTTACTATTTAATTGAAAAATATTTGAATTAAAATTATTCCACTGTACGTTTTTCTGTCTGACAGCCCGGCTTGGGGCCTCCTGGGACTTGCCTCAGTTTGAATCCCCGCCCCCCCGCCCCCTGTCGCCTGTATTTGCGTTACAGACTCGCACTCACACACCCTGTGCGGTCTCTGTGAGCTTTTGCCGTTTCCAGACGAGGTAACCTGGTAAACGCTTCCTGAGCGCACGGTGGTTGTGAGCGTGCAGTAGCAGGAGCCTGCTATGTTGTGGGAGCATGGCAGCCAGAAAGCCAGTGTTCTGCTGAAGCAGCGCAGGTGGAATGGACCAGCCCAGTAGGTGTGATTCTGAATCTTTCTTCCGTGCAAGACGACCTCTGAGTGCTTGATTCCCTGTCTGTGTTTAGCAGCCCAAAGCGTTCAGCTGGGTGAATTTCTGCCCGTTCATGGAGTTTTCAGTGGGATCAGGAATCAGAACACTTCCACACACCCCTTGGCTCTTCCTTCCACACCCAAGGGTCACTTGTGTTGGCTTCTCACAGCACAGGTTATTTGGCCTGCTTTGGCGTCTCACGCTGTGGGGTCCCGCACTGTGCGCCCCTGAGTGTCTGCTCTCCCCCAGCCGCAGAGCTCATCTGTGCTGCTGCCCTTAGGAGCGCTTTGTGTAGTGGTGTTGCTGGACCATGCTCTCCGCAGGACTAGATTTTGATTCACAGTTTATTTACTCCACTGCTGGTGGACACGCGGCAAGTTTCCAGTCTTCACCGACCGCAGACTGTGCTCCTGTGTTGTCTGTGCACGGAGCCTCTGCGGGTGTGTCTGCGAGGTATACTTCACGCATGGCTCCGGGGAGCCCGCGTGAGCCTCTGCGGGTGTGTCTGCGAGGTATACTTCGTGCATGGGTCCAGGGAGCCTGCGTGAGCCTCTGCAGGTGTGTCTGTGAGGTATACTTCACGCATGGCTCCGGGGAGCCCGCGTGAGCCTCTGCGGGTGTGTCTGCGAGGTATACTTCGTGCATGGCTCCGGGGAGCCCGCGTGAGCCTCTGCGGGTGTGGCTGCATGGTATACTTCGTGCATGGCTCCGGGGAGCCCGCGTGAGCCTCTGCGGGTGTGTCTGCGAGGTATACTTCATGCATGGCTCCGGGGAGCCCGCGTGAGCCTCTGCGGGTGTGGCTGCGAGGTATACTTCGTGCATGGCTCCGGGGAGCCCGCGTGAGCCTCTGCGGGTGTGTCTGCGAGGTATACTTCGTGCATGGCTCCGGGGAGCCCGCGTGAGCCTCTGCGGGTGTGTCTGCGAGGTATACTTCGTGCATGGCTCCGGGGAGCCCGCGTGAGCCTCTGCGGGTGTGGCTGCGAGGTATACTTCATGCATGGCTCCGGGGAGCCCGCGTGAGCCTCTGCGGGTGTGTCTGCGAGGTATACTTCGTGCATGGCTCCGGGGAGCCCGCGTGAGCCTCTGCGGGTGTGTCTGCGAGGTATACTTCGTGCATGGCTCCGGGGAGCCCGCGTGAGCCTCTGCGGGTGTGGCTGCGTGGTATACTTCGTGCATGGCTCCGGGGAGCCCGCGTGAGCCTCTGCGGGTGTGTCTGCGAGGTATACTTCGTGCATGGCTCCGGGGAGCCCGCGTGAGCCTCTGCGGGTGTGGCTGCGTGGTATACTTCGTGCATGGCTCCGGGGAGCCCGCGTGAGCCTCTGCGGGTGTGTCTGCGAGGTATACTTCGTGCATGGCTCCGGGGAGCCCGCGTGAGCCTCTGCGGGTGTGTCTGCGAGGTATACTTCATGCATGGCTCCGGGGAGCCCGCGTGAGCCTCTGCGGGTGTGTCTGCGAGGTATACTTCATGCATGGCTCCGGGGAGCCCGCGTGAGCCTCTGCGGGTGTGTCTGCGAGGTATACTTCATGCATGGCTCCGGGGAGCCCGCGTGAGCCTCTGCGGGTGTGTCTGCGAGGTATACTTCGTGCATGGCTCCGGGGAGCCCGCGTGAGCCTCTGCGGGTGTGTCTGCGAGGTATACTTCATGCATGGCTCCGGGGAGCCCGCGTGAGCCTCTCTGGGTGTGTCTGCGTGGTATACTTCTGCTGGCTCTGAGGAGCCTGCGTGAGCCTCTGTGGGGGTGTGTCTGCGTGGTATACTTCATGCTGGCTCTGGGGAGCCCGCGTGAGCCTCTGCGGGTGTGTCTGGGTGGTATCACTCGTGCATGGCTCCGGGGAGCCCGCNCTGCGAGGTATACTTCATGCATGGCTCCGGGGAGCCCGCGTGAGCCTCTCTGGGTGTGTCTGCGTGGTATACTTCTGCTGGCTCTGAGGAGCCTGCGTGAGCCTCTGTGGGGGTGTGTCTGCGTGGTATACTTCATGCTGGCTCTGGGGAGCCCGCGTGAGCCTCTGCGGGTGTGTCTGGGTGGTATCACTCGTGCATGGCTCCGGGGAGCCCGCGTGAGCCTCACAGGCCGTTTTGAGCCTCCCTTTCCCATAGTTGTTTTCGCCCGCCCACTCTCAAGGCAGCACCTGAGAGGTCTGGTCGTTCCACCCTTGTCGGTGCCTGGTTCTGCTCTACTTTTATGTTTTAGCCTTCTGTGGGATCGTGTTCTGGGTTTGATTTGCAGTTCCTTAGTATTTCAGTTGCTGAGAACGTCTTCCTGTGATGACTGACCTTTTGGAGTCCTCTTGTAAAAATGCCTGTTCATAATGTTTGCCCAGTTTTTATTTGGGTTGCTTGCCTTTTCTTTATGATTAGTGAATCACTTAGTGTGGAGTCTGATCCTTTGTTGGATGTACTGGGCAGATCATCTTCTGCTCTCTGGGTTACCTTTTTGCTCTTCTGCTGGGTCTCTCGACAGACTGAAGTTCTTCGTTTTGATACAGTATAATACGTCATTTTCTCTCCCCCACGGTTAATGCCGCACACTTTTAAATTATTACATAGGCTTAAGGAATCTTCGTTGCCCACAGATCTCTTGTCTTTTTGGTGAGGCTCTCTAGTCTTACCTTTAACATCCAGGTCTGTGGTCCATCTCACACTAAGTTGCTTGTGGACGTGCTGTCCAGGTCATAGTTCGCTTCTGTCCCCATAAAGATCCTAGTAACTCAAGCACTGTTTGTTGAAAAGACCTGCCTATTTCCCTGTGGGTTTGGAATGCAGCCTTTGCTATGACCATGTCACTGTGTGTGTGCTGGGCTCCGTCCAGAACGTTCTGCTTGTTTCACTTACCTGCCCTCTCACATTGTCTTAATTACACGGGTTTATAATGCGTGTGTTAGTCGCTCAGGCTTGTCTCAGTCTTTGCGACTACATGGACTATATAGCCCAGCAGACTCCTTTGTCCGTAGAGTTCTTCAGGCAAGAGTATTGGGGTGGTGCCACGTCGCCTTCTCCTGAACAGGGCATATTCCTCCATTTGTTTGGATCTGCGACTTGTAGTCTGTTTCATGGACTCCCCTGTAGCTCAGATGGTAAATAATCTGCCTGCAATGCAGAAGACCTGGGTTTGATCCCTGGGTTGGGAAGATCCTCTGGAGAAGGGAATGACAACCCACCCCAGGATTCTTGCCTGGAGAATCCCACGGACAGAGGACTTTGGCAGGCTACAGTCTGTGGGGTCACAGAGAGCTAGACACGACTGGGCGACAAACACCACACTGTGATGTGTTGTAGCTCAGTTCAAGTTCTTACATGGGCTCCTTCTGGCAGACGTAGCCTGGACGTCTGCGATCTTAGAGGTCACTGTCAATGGCGCCTTTTTTAAAGATGGTACCTTTTTACTTTCCGTGGGCTTATTGCTGGTATGTGGAAGCGCGGGGGCTTCTGCGTGTCAGCCTGCACCCTGTCACCTGGCTAGGTTCACTTAGGAGCTTTGACGGTTGCTGGTGACTTGCTTTGGGCTTTCTGTGTGTGCAGCACATTGTCCGTGAGCCGTGCAGCGGCTCGCCTTCCCCTGCTTGTGCCTTTCATCTCTTTTTCTTGCCTTGTTGCGTTGGCGAGCGTTGCCCGCGTGGTGTTGAATGTACGTGGCGTGAGGGGACACCCTGGCCTCCCGCTTGATGCCAGGAAGGGCGCTCCTCGGCTGGTGACTTGCTTCCTTCATCCTGCTTTGGGGCGCTGCAGGCTGTGGCTCTTGGCTCTCTTTGGGGGCTCGCTGGCAGCGTGCTGTTTCTCCACCAGCCTGGCAGGCTGAGGCCACGGTGGGGAAGAGCATGGCGTCTGAGCTGCGGTTGTTGCTTGTCCATGTGATGGGACGCAGAGGATGGCAGAGAGTGGCAGAGCTTCTCTGCTTTGTGGTGGCTTGATAAGATTTTTTAGAGAATGTTCTCTCTTGATAGTTTCTAAGACTTTTACCCTTTAGAGCATTTACGGCTTATTTTGTGAAATTGGGTCAACGGAAATTTCCAAGGGCCGCTGCAGGAGGGAAGAACTATAGGTGACTCTTGATTCAGAGGGTTCGGTGAAGGAAATACGAGCACACACAGGCAGTGGCGATGCGTTTGGTCTCGTTGGTTTCGTATGGAGCAGAAATAAATAAAGAGATGTCTGCATATAAATGCATGCACAGTGTCAGAGGTTGCTTATTTGTGGATGACCATTCCTGTCTTTGTAAAAGTGCTAGTGGCTTAGGGTCACACTTGCCTTGCTGGTGTTCGCCTTCACAGCTGTGGGCTTTAATTTATACGATAAATCAGGAAAGAGAGCAGTTATAAATGCAGTCGTTTTTGTGGTCATCACATGTTCAACATTTGTCTAATATTTACCAGAACTATGTAGTTCAGTTAGAGCTGCACAGGTCTAAATTTAAAACGGTATTCATGAAGAGTTCTCACAAACCTTCAGTTCAGTTCAGTTCAGTTCAGTCGCTCAGTCGTGTCCGACTCTGCGACCCCATGAATCGCAGCACGCCAGGCCTTCCTGTCCATCACCAATTCCTGGAATTCACCCAAACTCACATCCATCGAGTTGGTGATGCCATCCAGCCATCTCATCCTCTGTCATCCCCTTCTCTTCCTGCCCCCCAATCCCTCCCAGCATCAGAGTCTTTTCCAATGAGTCAACTCTTCGCATGAGGTGGCCAAAGTACTGGAGTTTCAGCTTCAGCATCATTCCTTCCAAAGAAATCCCAGCGTTGATCTCCTTCAGAATGGACTGGTTGGATCTCCTTGCAGTCCAAGGGACTCTCAAGAGTCTTCTCCAACACCACAGGTCAAAAGCATCAATTCTTCGACGCTCAGCCTTCTTCACAGTCCAACTCTCACATCCATACATGACCACTGGAAAAACCATAGCCTTGACTAGACGGACCTTTGTTGGCAAAGTAATGTCTCTGCTTTTGAATATGCTATCTAGGTTGGTCATAACTTTCCTTCCAAGGAGTAAGCGTCTTTTAATTTCATGGCTGCAATCACCATCTGCAGTGATTTTGGAGCCCNGTTGGATCTCCTTGCAGTCCAAGGGACTCTCAAGAGTCTTCTCCAACACCACAGGTCAAAAGCATCAATTCTTCGACGCTCAGCCTTCTTCACAGTCCAACTCTCACATCCATACATGACCACTGGAAAAACCATAGCCTTGACTAGACGGACATTTGTTGGCAAAATAATGACTCTGTTTTTGAATATGCTGTCTAGGTTGGTCATAACTTTCCAACCAAGGAGTAAGTGTCTTTTAATTTCATGGCTGCAGTCACCATCTGCAGTGATTTTGGAGCCCCCCAAAATAAAGTCTGACACTGTTTCCCCATCTATTTCCCATGAAATGATGGAACTGGATGCCATGATCTTCATTTTCTGAATGTTGAGCTTTAAGCCAACTTTTTCACTCTCCTCTTCCACTTTCATCAAGAGGCTCTTTAGCTCCTCTCCACTTTCTGCCATAACGGTGGTATCATCTGCATATCTGAGGTTATTGATATTTCTCCCGGCAGTCTTGATTCCAGCTTGTGCTTCTTTCAGCCCAGCGTTTCTCATGATGTACTCTGCATATAAGTTAAATAAGCAGGGTGACAATATGCAACCTTGATGTACTCCTTTTCCTATTTGGAACCCATCTGTTGTTCCATGTCCGGTTCTAACTGTTGCTTCCTGACACACACATACCTTAGACTCCTCTGATTTTGAGATCTTTATACCGGATGTTGTCTATGTGTGCGGTTCTTTTTTTTAGAAAAACGATAATCTACTGGTTAGTAAAGTGTCATCAGACATTTACATCGAGAGGAAAGGAGCTGTCTCAGACTTGAGTTCTATTTTGGGAAGAGGTTAGATCCCCAGTTAACCTTTACGCTGGGTGGTCCGCCTGAAGCGACACTGATGCATGGGGGGGGAGGGGGGCGCAGAGGAGAAATGTGACCACTCCAGTGGGTCTCAGTGCTGGTGGGTTATGCTCTTAGACTGAATAGAAAAGCCTTGCTCTCCTTGTGGGGTTGGGGTGGTTTGCTTCCTTTGTTAGGAGTTAGTTTAGTTTTCAGCTGTAAAACAGTTTGCTCTTAACTTGCCATTTTCTCCTATGCCTGGCATCTTCATGACAGTGAGCGGGGTCCTCATGTGACCCAGGATCCCCGAGGGTTCACGGGCGCCTCAGTCACCCACATGGTCCTTATGTAACCCAGGGTCGTACCGCTCAGAGAGGGAGGAGACTGGTCTAGGGTCGTACCGCTCGCTGGGAGATGCGGGGCTGGACAGAGCTCAGCCCCCAACTCCAGACGGATGGGCGCTGTGCAGGGACAGACGAGCGCCCGCTGGCTCCGCAGCACCTCTCATGAGTGCAGGAGGCAGACGCTAATCTGACGGGGGCGCCTGCGGGGGCACATTGGGGAGCTGGGGACGCCCCAGCTGTGCTGCCTCTCGGGGGACCTGCATCTAACGCTTGGGCCCCGTCCTGACCCTTCACAGCAGCTCAGCTGGCCTCTGGGGAATGAGCCCTCTCCCACTGGGTTCACTTTGGGGGGTCCGGCCCCGGCTGAGCCCTGAGGGCCCCCTGGGAGTCGGTCTCGCCAGCTGCTGGGGCCACGGCGGACCCTTGGCCCGGGGAGGTGCCCTCTGGAGGAGAAGGCGCGTCTCTGTTCACACTGTCGCCCTGGCCTGGCCTGCGCCAGGCCCCACGTCTCAGCCCTGCTTCAGTGCCCTTCTGCTTCCCCTGAAACAGAGGGCATGGTGTCTCGCAGAACTGGATCCTGAACACACCAGGTCGCAGGGAGCGTCTCATGCAGTGATAGGGTTCCACGGGTCCCCCCGTCAAAGCTGCGCAGCCGCCTCTGGGCATTCCAGTGCTTGTTGCAGGGTTGGAGGGGAGGCCAGCCTGGCAGGGTGCCTGCCGACAGCCCCCAGGTCTGGGTGCTCCGTTACCCGACTGTGTTTACCTCGTGTAGGTTTGAATATTCCATAAGACCAAAGCTTGCTTTCTTTAAGCAAGAGAAGTTCATGATAAAACTCTGTAAACTAAACTTAAAGCATCAATATGAACATGTGTGTGGTGTGGTTTTTTTTTTTTTATACTTAAAAAGTGTGTATTTCTTACTCTTCATATGTCCAAAAAACAAACAGTTAAAACCAACCAGGATGTGGGAGAAACCAAAGTGAAATACACGCACTGGCAAAGGAGCCGAGTTCCAGCGCAGGTGCGTCAGCCCCCACCCAGAGGGTGCAGAAGAGCTGCCGGGGTCACCGTGGGGCCGGGGTCACCGTGGGGCCTGGAAACTGTGTCCTGGCCACACACTGCGAGGCTGGAGGCAGGAACTGGGCATGAATTCTGAGTCTCGTTACGTGTGTGCCGCGTGTGTGTGGGCCAGCTGTTCTGAAAGCACTTTATACTAGAGTTGTACCCTGGAGGTGAACAAGTAAGCAGACGGATTGTAACCAGGAAGAACCAGGTTTCTCACTGTTGGAGAAATCAGTGAAAATTGGGAAAGGAGGAGACGAAACTCGACTGTGATGTTGGGTCGGGTCTGAGGTGTCAGTATGAGCTCACGATTTAACCAGTGTATGGAATAAGGATGTGTGAGTTTGCATCCAGCGCCCCGCATGCAGGGCGGGTCCTACGGCGGTGGCACCCGGCGGTAACCCTGCAGCTCCGGCACCCAGCTCTCGCTGCCCACACGCAGTTCTCCAGAAAAGGGAGTCCCAGGCTGTGACAGGGGTATCTCGTGGAACTGGAAAGTAAGGCAGTGCTAAAAAAAGATAAAAGATGGGGATGGGGGCTTGTCAGAAAAACACAGGAGCTCCCAGTGGCCAAAGCTTGAACGACACAATAAATAACGATGGTTGTGATGATCACACACAGGATAAAATAAAAGTCCATAATTTCATAATGATGCAAATAGACGATTAAGCAGCAAGATGGGCAAGTGGCAGGCCCTCCTCACAGGGGAATCCTGATAATACGGGCAGAAGGGAGAGGAGTTAGACATCACTCTCGGGCAGAAACCAGACAGGGAGAGTGGCAGCTGGGATGCGGTGGCTGTTGCAGCCACGAAGAAGCCCAGGGCACTGATTCTGGTCTTTCTCTCCTTGAGTGAGCTTTGATAGTTGGGGTCTTTTAGGGCATTCACTTATTTCATCCAAATTGTCAGATTTATTCACGAAGTTGTTCATCATCTCCCCTTATCATCCATTTAGTGTCCGTGTGGTCTGTGGTTAATTCCCTCTTATTCTGGATTTTGTCGATTTGCTTCTTCTTTCTCTGATTCTTTCCTGAGATGGTAAAGAATCTGCCTACAAAGCAGGAGACCTGAGTTTGATTCTTGGGTCAGGACGATCCCGGGGAGAAGGGAATGGGTACCCACTGTGGTATTCTCGCCTGGAGAATCCCATGGATAGACACCCTGGTGGGCTGCAGTCCATGGGGTCACTGAGGGTCGGACACAACTGAGCAATTTGACAGTTGCAAAGAATCAGCACTTAGTTTCATTGATTTTTATATTTTGTTGATTTCTGCTTTTTGCTATTGTCTTTTTTTCTGCTTATTTTGGGTCTGATTTATCCTTTTTCTAGTTTCTTACAGTGAAACCCGAAGTCACTGACTTGAGAGCTTCATCTGACACAGGTCTTCATTGCAATAAATGTCCCTTTCAGCACTACGTGTTTTGATATGTTGTGTTTCATTTTTGTTCATTTCAAAATACTTTTTAATTCCTGTTTTACTTTTTTCTTTGACCCATGAAGTGTATTCTTTAGTTTTGGTTTTAGATATCTGGTCTGTTATATTATTTAGATATTTGGTTTTCCAGAAATCTTTCTGTTACTGATTTCTAGTTTGAATTCATTTTATCAGAGGACAGCCTTTCTATGTCTTGACTTGAGTGCTTTTAAACTTACTGAGACTCGCTGGACGGCGCCAGAGATGGTCTGTCTCGGTCAGTGGTGTGTGCATTTTAAAAGAACGTGGGGCATACGCATTCTGCTATTGTCTGCTGCTGCTGCTAAGTCGCTTCAGTCGTGTCCGACTCTGTATGACCCCATAGACGGCAGCCCACCAGGCTCCCCTGTCCCTGGGATTCTCCAGGCAAGAACACTGGAGTGGGTTGCCATTTCCTTCTCCAATGCATGAAAGTGAAAAGTGAAAGTGACCCGCTCAGTCGTGTCCGACCCTCAGCGACCCCATGGACTGCAACCTTCCAGGCTCCTCTGTCCATGGCATTTTCCAGGCAGGAGCACTGGCGTGGGGTGCCATTGCCTTCTCCGGCTGTTCTCTGCAGTGTTCTTTAAATGTCATTTTGATCAGGTTTGGTGATGGTATTGCTCACATCTTGTATGCTTTTACTAATTTTCTGTCACTTGTTGTAACCACTACCACGAGCAGGGTGTTGAAGTTTACAGCTACAGTCTTGTCCACTTCTCCTTATACAGACTTTCTCCCTTTCCTGTCTTTTGCTTCACGTGTGAAGCTCTGGCGTCAGGTGCATGCGTGTTCAGGAATGTTGTGTCCTTTTGGTGAGTTGACCCCTTGATTGTTATGAAACGACCTTCTTTGTCCCTGGTAATCTTTCTTAACACTTACCTTGCCTGAGTAAATGTTAGCCGTTACAGCCTTCTTTTGAGGAGTATTTGTGTGCTGTGTCTTCTTCCTCTTTTACTTTTAAGCTGTTTGTGTCTTTATAAATAAAACCTGTTCCCTGTAGGCAGGTAAAGCTGGGGCCACGCATCTTGGGGAAGGCTTGCCTTACAGTGGCGCGCTTGCCCTCTCGTCCCCCGTTTCCAGTCCTCCCCAACACGAGCCCTCTTTCACCCGGAAGCAGGGTCTGGCTGTGGGGCTCACGCTGACAGCGCCGGCCCCTGGCGCGGGGCATGCAGGCTGCTCGGCCCTCGGCGCCGCTCGGGTGAGAGCGCCCGTCTCGCTCCGTGCTTCCTGTTTGTCTCTCTCCTGCTCTTTCTCTCTGTTTCTGGCTTCACCTGGATGAGCGTCTTTACGGTTGCATTATATTTCTTTACTGACTTGCTAGTTACTTGCTGACTAGTTAGTTACTCGTGTTTTAAGTGGAGGTTGAGGATTTACGGTCTACATTTCAGCCTATCAGGGTTTCATCTTCAAGGTCAAACCACTCCGTGTCTTGGGTAACGACATACAACCAGACACCTCTCTTCCTCCCCTCCTGGTCTTTCTGTTGTTTTTGACGTATGTTTTCTTAGTACATATGGCATAAACTTCTTAATACATTGTTATTTTTGCATTAAACTGTTCTCTTTGAAAGAGATTCAGCATCAGAAAAGAATCGTTTATATTTACATGTACAGTTCTCATTTCTGAAACTCCTCTCTCCTCTCTGTGGATCTGTGTTTCCATCTGACCTTGTTTTCCTTTTGCGTTTGAGATTTCTTTTAGTGCAGGTCTGCTGGTAAACATCTCTATTCCACCTTTGGTTTTGAAAGTTTTTTCGTGGGGTGCAGCACCCGAGGCATGAAGTGAGTGTGTGTGTGTGTGTGTGTGTGAGTGAGAGTGTGTGTGTATGTATGTGTGTGTGTGAGTGTGTGTGAGTGTGTGTGTATGTGTGTGTGTGAGTGTGTCAGTGCGTGTGTGTGTGAGGTGTGTGTGTGTGTGAGTATGTGTGTGTATGTATGTGTGTGTGAGTGTGTGTATGTGTGTGTGTGAGTGTGTGAGTGTGTGTCAGTGCGTGTGTGTGTGTGAGGTGTGTGTGTGTGTATGTGTGTATGTGTATGTGAGAGTGTGAGTGTGTGTCAGTGTGTGTGTGTGTGAATGAGTGTGTGTGAGGTGTGTGAGTGAGTGAATGTGTGTGTATGTGAGTGTGTGTATGTGAGTGTGTGTGTCAGTGCGTGTGTGTGTGAGTGTGTATGTGTGTATGTGAGTGAGTGTGTGTGTGTGTGTGTATGTGTCAGTGCATGTGTGTGTGAATGAGAGTGTGTGTGAGGTGTGTGTGTGAGTGTATGTGTGTGTATGTGAGTGTGTGTGATTGTGTGTGTATGTGTGTGTGTGAGTGTGAGTGTGTGTGTATATGTGAGTGTGAGTGTGTGTGTCAGTGCATGTGTGTGTGTGAATGAGAGAGTGTGTGTGAGTGTGTATGTGTGTGTATGTGAGTGTGTGTGATTGTGTGTGTGTGTGTGTGAGTGTGAGTGTGTGTGTGTGCCTGCGCGTGTGCATGAGTGTCCCACGGAAAGGTGTGCCCCTTGTCTCCTGGCTGGCGCTCTCTCCACTGAGAAGCCTGCTCTCCCTCTTATTTGTTTTTTCCCGTCTGTGATTTGACTTTTCCTTCCCNTGTGAGTGTGTATGTGTGTGTATGTGAGTGTGTGTGATTGTGTGTGTGTGTGTGTGAGTGTGAGTGTGTGTGTGTGCCTGCGCGTGTGCATGAGTGTCCCACGGAAAGGTGTGCCCCTTGTCTCCTGGCTGGCGCTCTCTCCACTGAGAAGCCTGCTCTCCCTCTTATTTGTTTTTTCCCGTCTGTGATTTGACTTTTCCTTCCCAGCTGCTTTAGCACGTGGTCTTAAAGTTGGTTTAAGTGACCTGATTGCATTCTGGCCTGGTGTAATCTTCATAGCGTGTTTGTGCTTGGGGTTGATCGACCTTCTTGGATCTATGGGTTTATGAAAGTGACAGTGTTAGCTGCTCAGCCACTTCTGAGTCTTTGTGACTCTGTGGCCTGTTGCTTGCCAGGCCGTGTACGCATGGGATTTTGCAGGCAAGAACACTGGAGTGGGCAGCCGTTGCCTTCTCCAGGGGATCTTTCTGACCCAGGGATCGAACCTGGGTCTCCTTCATTGCAGGCAGATGCTTTACTGTTTGAGCCACCAGGGAAGCCCTGTGGGTTTATGGTTTTTGTCAAATCTGAGGACTTCTAAGCCGCTGTCTCTAGGCGTTCTCTGTGTCTGCCCTGCGCTGCTGCGTGGAAGCTCTCGGCCACCTGGGCAGTTCATCAGGTGTGTATCTCCTCAAGGGCCCCACGCCTGATGTCAGCGTCCGGAAACCACACAAGTTTTGTCTTTTGTAGGTGCTTCGTGTGGGAGACTAAATCTGGCCTGTCTTATTCTGTTTTGACTAGAAGCAGACTTCTGATGTTTCCCAAGGAAGTTGTCAAAACTGCATTAGAAGCTCTTGGTTTGGAGTGAATGACGGTCGCGGCGGTAGCTGGTGTCTGGGCGTTTGCCGCGCGCCGGCCCCGATGCGGGGCTCCTCCCGCGCCGGCACCGTCGTGTCGCCCTTTCACACCCCGTGACGCTCACAGCGCTGTGTTCTTCCTCTCCACCTCCATAGGTGCGCAGCCGAGGCAGAGCGAGCCAGGCCGCTTGCTTGAGGTCACGTCCACGTGCAAGTGCTGTTTCCGAGCTTCACATCTCGAGCCCGGCGCACTGGCAGACTTGGTCCCCCTGGTTGCGCTCTCAGCTGTTAGCTAGACTGCCACCGACAGAGGGCTGGAAGTTTCTGGTTAGGACTCCGATTCCTTTCAGAGACCCGGAGCACAGAGTCTCCCCACAGGCTCGGTGTGGCTGAGGTCAGAGGACCCGGGCCAAATGAGGCATCTGGAGGGTCAGCTGAGAGTAGGGAGGGAGACTCTGCCCCGCTGCCTTCCCTGGACGCACAGAGTCTCTGTTGGTCCCTGTGCCACGCAGGGCTGCTCTCCAGACCCTTTGCCTCTCTGCCTCGTGGTGTTAGGGGCATCCAGCGGGCGCTGGCCTGTGTGGGATGTGGTCTGGTTGTAGTGCAGGGGATTGTAAGATGGGGGGAACGTCAGCTTCACACAAGGCTGGTGAGGCTGGCGGAGAGCCCCTGGGGGAGGCCTGGGCGCTCTGCGTCCTGGGCATTAGGGCTGGCACTGTGCCTCTCTTCCAACAGCTACGTTGCAGTCCTAACCCCCAGCGCCTCAGAGTGTGACCCCGTATGGAGACAAGATCCCTGCAGATGTAACACAGACAAAGTCGTGCTGAGGTCAGCTGAGCCTCTAATCCTGGGTGACTGTCCTGGGAAGTCAGCCAAGTGAAGGCAGACACACGAGAGATGAGGAAAGCAGGGTTTGGAGCCCTGCAGCTGCTGGCCCGGGGACCCCAAAGATGCCAGCAGTCCCCAGAGGTGGGAAGAGGCCAGGGCGGGTTTCCCTGCAGCTTTGGAGGGAGGTCGGCCTCGCCAGCACCCGGACTTCAGATTTCTGGAGACTTCATGGCTCCTGACCAGGAACAATGCATTTCTGTAGTTTTTACACCACTCGGTCTGATCCTTTGTTCCTGAGGCAACAAGAAATGAATCCACTGGGGTTGGAAAGGTTCTTTCGCGTACATCCCTCCCTGGGACAGGGCATGTTTTCATGGCTCAGAGTAGCTCATGTCCTCCCTGCACCAGGTGGGGAGGTGGCAGTGTGATGCAGACGTCGAGCTGGGTCTGACTTGGCTTCTCCTGCTTCAGCAATGCTTCTTAACCTCAAGGAACAGGGTGCAGCCACTGAGGACCCTGGAAGGCGCCTTCCCACCCCCTCCCCCGCCCCACCACGGCTCCCGCTTCTTGCTCATGTCGGCCGTGTGTTTTTTTCTCGAAACTGGTTACCGCGTGGTTTTCTCCATCTTTGTGTTCTGTCCCCTGTTCCTTGACCCGGAAGCTTCAGATCTTCCTTTCAACCTCTCTCATCAAACCGTGGCCACCTTTTATAAACCTCTGCCTTTGCTGGACATTGTACATGGAACTGGGAACTTTACATGTCTTTTTAAAAACCAGAGTTAAGTGTTGATTTCGTAGTATCCTAGTTATTAAATTGCAGTTTTTGCTAGTCTGCTCCAACCTTGTTTTTTTTTTTTTCCCCATAAACCCTGGTATTTTTATGCAAGTTTTGGAGCGTGAGTTTTTCCCAGAGTGCATTATTGTGTTATAGCAGAAGCTTCTTAATACAGAAGGAGCTTACAGAGGTAATAACTGTGTTGCAGCAGTTCTTCTGTGTCTCGTTCTGTCTGCGTTTGGTTTGTCTCAGCCCCATGCTAGCTGAGAGCGTGCTGATGCTGAGCACTTATCTTGGGTTCTGTGCGTGTCAGCTGCCAGAGGGGCGGCACTGAGAAGCCTTTAGCCACAGTTGCAGCGGGCAGAGAAGGGGTAGGATCGGAGGTACACAGTCTTTGGGCAAAACTGAGATCTAGACCACAGTTATGTCCACTTGAGGGTAAACAAACAGAAGTAAATCCCCACCACAGAGTCTTGAAAGGTATTCTGGCATGTGGTGGAAAGGGAACTCTCCTGAAAGGCAGAAGAAAACAGTCAGTCGTCAGAATCAGAAAGAAAGGAGTCTCAGAAGGCTTTGCCAAGATGTACACACGGATCAGAGGTCGTGAGGAGGGACTCAGCTGAGAGGAGAAGGCAGTGGAGTGAGTCCTAAGGGAGGTGGTTGAAGACAGGGAGCGTCAGGTTTAGTTAAAATCTGTATGAAAAGCCATAGGAATGAAGTGGAGATCATGGGAATCAGCGGCAGAGACGTGGCGAACACTCGGGCAGAGGCTCTTGGGGTGCAGAGTAAAGCACGAGGCGCCGGTGCTGAGAGAAGCTGGGTGCGATGGGCCTCTGGTTGCAGCCAGACCGTGTGGGGAGCTATGAAGACGCCGAGACAGGTGTGGCGGAGCAGCCACGAAAGCACGATCAAAGAGCATTTTCCTGAGCAGGAGAGAGGGCCTGTGTGCACCGAAAGGTTCGTGTCTGGGGCAAGTTAGATGAAAAGAGACTCTTACCATAGGTCTTCTGACAACGTTTTTGAATTTCAAGATCAAAGTAACGACAAAATCCTGGAGGAATGCAGCCAGAAGAAAGCGTCAGAGATCAGCCCCCAGAGGTTCCCTGGGAAGGAAGAGCTGCCTGGCCGCTCAGAGGGTTTCTGTGTCTGACGGTGGGACGGCAGCTAAGGCCTGGAGGGAGAGACAGCCGCGAGGCAAGACTTCATGCCCAGCCACGCTGTGACTTTCGGGTGGAGGATGCAGAGACTTGTTGCTGTTCAGTTGCTAAGTCGTGTCCCGCCGGTTTGTGACCCCGTTCACTGCATCATGCCAAGCTTCTTTGTCCTTCACTGTCTCCAGGCGTCTGCTCAAATTCGTTTTCATTGAGTCGATGCTGCCATCCAACCATCTCATCCTCTGCTGCCCCCTCCTTTTGCCTTCGGTCTTTCCCAGCATCAGGGTCTTTTTCCAATGAGTTGCCTTTTTGCCTCAGGTGGCCAAAGTATTGGAGCTTCAGCTCCAGCACCAGTCCTTCCAAAGCATATTCGGGACTGATTGCCTTTAGGACCGACTGGTTTGATCTCCTTGCATCTGAGATTTGTAAGAGTTTGCAAAATGTACCACCTACATTGCTTTCAAGACAGCACTGCTTCTTTCTGGTCAAGAGATGAATAAACATTAAGGTTTTCCTGAGGTACAGTTAACTTGCAGCAGGTCAGCTTCAGCGCATCAGAGCGCCTCAGTTACGCCTAGACATGCTCCTTTCCGTACTCTTTTCCATTCTGATTCGTCACGGGGGGTTGAGGGCAGGTCCCTGTGCCACACAGCTGGACCTTGTTGTCTCCTTCCCGTATATATTAACGATGGCTGGCGTCCGCTCACCCAGAACTCATGCCTCCCTCACGCCTCCTTCCCCAGTCGGCAGCCACAAGTCTGGTCTCTGTGTGCATCTGTTTTTGCTTTGCAGATATATTTATTTGTGTTTTGTTTTAGATTATGTAAGTGGTATTAGACGGTATTTGTCTTGTTCTTTCCGTCTTGACTTCACTTAGTATAATAATCTATACGTTCACCCATGTTATTGCAAGTGGCGTTATTTCACTTTATTGTCTTTTACGGCTGAGTAATATTCCGTTGTGTATGTGTACTATATCTTCTTCATCTGTTCAAGAGAAGAGTGAAAACTCTGAACGTGAGATAAGTCACTGTGTTCCCTAAGGAAGTAACTATGTACAGAATAATAGTCGTAAAGATGCTTATCAGTTACGGGTGGAGGTGTTATTGGGTGCCACCTAAGCAGACACCTTTGGGGATTTAGTTCTTTACATGATAAATAGGTTAGAGGTCTTTGGTTATAAGCAATAGGGGGAAAATCCTTGGACAGTTTAATCAAGAGCAGGAGTTTGTCACACTGTTAAAGGAGCCTCAGAGGAGCCCTGGCCAGGGTCAGTATGAGGATTTTCATAATTACCGTGTTCAAGTTTATGTCTGTATCCCAGATGTAATACATGCTCCTCACAGCAATGAATTTAGAGAGTCCTAGGTGCTCCGTGTTGCAGAGGCAGACTCCTGGCGGTGGGCGTTCGTGCCTGTTTCTGTGGGTTCCTCCGTTAGTGACTGTGATCTGGGGAAGAGGCCAGACTTGGGAAGAGGATTGGTGTCCATCAGTTGCCACCCTCCAGGGGTCTGGGGACGGAGCCTGTGATCTGACGGCCAGGGCTGTCAGACCCACCCGCGGTCGAGGAGGAGGCAGGCGGCTCCCAGCACAGCCTCCGNTCCTCCGTTAGTGACTGTGATCTGGGGAAGAGGCCAGACTTGGGAAGAGGATTGGTGTCCATCAGTTGCCACCCTCCAGGGGTCTGGGGACGGAGCCTGTGATCTGACGGCCAGGGCTGTCAGACCCACCCGCGGTCGAGGAGGAGGCAGGCGGCTCCCAGCACAGCCTCCGAGCAGTGTTCCCAAGAGCGGATCCTGACGCCGGGGAGTTCCCAGCCATCGTGCTGGCAGAGAGGGCAGGGTGCCCGGCTGTGGAGCCAGCAGTCTGTGCGGGGAAAGGTGACGGAGGCCAGCGGCAAGAACACGCGTCCCAATGCTCCCAGCATCTGCCTGTGTGTCATGGCGTCAGGATGGCCCTTTAGACACTTCCTGTGATGAGCGTGTTGTCCTCTTAAAATCAGAACATGGGACTGAATCGAGGAAAGGGTTATCGTGAAGGTGAAGACCAGGGAAACTATTTCGGGCACAAATGAGCAAAGCTGAATTTAGACAGACTCTCAGATTGCCGCCGCGTAAGATAGAAGTTTTGCTGGGGATATCGCAAGGATGTGTGTGGCGGGATCGGGTGGGCTTCAAGTGATTTCTCTTTTGAAGTGTTTTCCACCAATGGTTCTGAGCTTGCACTGCAGACACATTGTTACACATATCCACGTACATATATTTACTAACAGAACCTCAAGTACAGGAAGTCCCCCACCTGTGAGCCTTAGAACCGTGAATCTTCAAAGGTGCAAATGCCCATCGTGTCACATAAGTCAGTTCACGTGTCTGACGCTGAGCACGTGGATGAGCTCGGTCGGCCTTATGAACAAAGCAGACTTACGAATGGGCTCTCAGAAGGGAGCTCGTTTGTGCGTAAGGACTTCTGTAGTTTGTAGGACTAGAAACGGTGAGTCCATGCTAGTGTTTTAGCAATCCACCGAAGGGGTGGGGAGGCTGAGTCCTGGCTGCACTTCCTAACCGAAGCCGCCCCTTTCTCTGCCCACACAGGTTGTCTCCTAAGAGCCCCTGGAGATCCCCACCGTCCTCTGGATTCCTGGGCCCACAACGTGGTCAGCAAGACCAGGGTGCTTCGGTGGCTGTGGGCCGGCCCTGCCCGTTGCTGGACTTGTATGTGCCGCTCGGACTCCGGGCTCCTTGGAGCTCTTGTTTACGTGGAAGTTTTGAGCCATTTTGAATCTTTTGAAGGAGAAGCCGCTGCTCGCCATGAGCTCGCAAAGCCATCCAGGTAAGCCGGACCCCGGGTCCTCGTGGCGGCTGGGTCCCGGGTCTGTCTCTGTGTTCATGATCACGAGCGCGGCTGGTTTAGGTCGGCCCCAAGGGCCAGGCAGCCAGCTCTCCATCTCGGCAGCAGAAAGACGAGCGGGGCCTCTCGGGGGTCGGGGTCCAGGCTTGGCACTGACCCGCATGCCGATGCGCCTCCCCGGCGCCTCAGGGAGGCAATGGGCACAGGGCCGCGTGTGGTCTGGAGGCTTCCTTCTCCCTCTGCTTTGATTCTGGGGGCTGTGGGGGTGGGCTGCCCCTGGGCTGGACACAACTGGTGACCCTTGGTGGTGGGCACCCGTGGGCATCAGTCCTGGTGCCCAGGGCTTCACCAGGCATGGCGCTTGCATCCTACACGTAGTGAGTCTTCACAGGCCCCGGACGTCCCCTAGCTGGTGGGAAGAGGTGACTGGTCCAGGGCCACAGAGCTCGTGGCTGGGTGGGACTGGGGAGCACGTTTGTGCGGCTCTCAGGTTCAGAGGCGTGCAGGGACACAGTGTTCAGGCTTCTCCAGCCCCATCACCACGCCACCTGACTGCCCCGTGGCAGGGAGCTCTGGGTCGTCCAGCCTCACTGTCCGCTGCAGCGTGGCCCCTGGGCCACTTACACTGTCGTCCTGCGTCCCCTCGGGCCTCCGTCAGTGTGGCTGGGGCCCCACTGGGTGAGCGCTGGGGGCTTGGTCTGCTCTCCTCCCTGGGGATCGGACCCCTGCACGTCCTCTCCTGGCCTGAACAGGGTTGTCTGAAGGTCCAAGAGCAGGGTTCCGCTTGCATTTAGATACGAAGGCTTTATTGATTTAGATTGTTGATGTGNAGCGCTGGGGGCTTGGTCTGCTCTCCTCCCTGGGGATCGGACCCCTGCACGTCCTCTCCTGGCCTGAACAGGGTTGTCTGAAGGTCCAAGAGCAGGGTTCCGCTTGCATTTAGATACGAAGGCTTTATTGATTTAGATTGTTGATGTGTTGATTGATACAGAGTGTAAAATATAATTTAGCAGTCCGGATCGAAGTAGGTGAACGTGGCCTCCCTTCCACTCAGAGCTGGGGAGCCTGCCTTCCTCCTGTGTCTGAAGATAAGGGTATGTGTAGAAATGTTTTAATAGAGGATAATCATTCTATCTGTGGAGTTCTGTGTTTCATTTTTTTTTTTTTCCATCTAGTACCTTACGAGCATCTTTTGATGTCCGTGTGTACATAAACCTAACTCATCTTTGGTAACTTACAGGTAGATACTTACGTGGCTGCAGCAGCATTTAGAGCAGCCGCAGATCATCGTGGGCAATTACCGCACACTGTTTTGCTCACACACTCCTGTGACTGTCTGCTGGATCACTTCCAGGCAGTAGAGTTGCCGGGCGGGTGGGCGCCTGCACTGGGGACTTTGTTTGCTCTGCACGGGGCTCCCATGTCTCAGTTTCTCCCCGTAAGCCTACTTTATGATCATACGTATTTTTCTACCTTTGCACGGGCACTAGGTGGATTCAGTTTATTTCACTCTTCTCAGCATGCCAGGGGAGATTTGTTGTTTGAATTTGCATTATTGTATAGCTGAGGGTGCACGTTTTTAAAAGTTCTGTTTTGTAGTGGGGTGTAGTTGCTTTACAGTGTTGTGTTAATTTGTGGTGTACAGAGTGATTTAGTTTTTTGTATATGTGTGTGTGTGTGTGTGTGCACATATACACACATATATCTCCTCTTCGTCAGATTGTTTCCCACCTAGGTTAACGCAGAATATTGGGTAGATGTCCCTGTGCTATGCAGAAGGACCTTGGTGTTTTCCACTTCACATATAGCAGTGTGTGTCTGTTAATCGCAAGCTCTTTCGTCTGTCCCTGCCACCTTTTCCCCTTACTTCGCCGTAGGTGTGTTTCCTGAGTTCGTGAGTCTGCTTCTGCTTTGTACGTGAGTTCATGTGATGCCTGTCTTTCTCTGACCGGGCCTCGCTTAGTGAGACGCTCTCCGGGTCCGTCCGTGTCTCTGCGAATGGCGCTGCTGCCTCCCTTTCCGTGGTGAGGAATAGCCCGCTGCCTGTGTGCCCCGCACCTGCTTTACCCACCCCTCTGCTGGCGGGCGCTCGGGCTGCTCCTAGGCCCTGGCCACTGAGCGGTGCTGCAGTGAGCCCTGGGGAGCTGGCGTCTTCCCAGGCTACGGCTTTCTCTGGATACGCAGCCGCCTGCAGCCGTGTCGTGTAGCAGCTGTGTCAGTGGTTCTGGTTTTAGGGAGCCTCTATGTTGTTCTCCATAGTGACCGCACCAACTTACATTCCCACCAGCAGTGTAGGAGGGCTCCCTTTCTCCACACCCTCCCCAGCGTTTATTGTCCATAGACTGTTTGCTGATGGCTATTCTGACCAGTGTGAGGTGATGCCGGATTTTTTATGAACTGCTATAGACGTGAATCTCATACATGCCGGTAGGCATTTGCAGAGGAAAAATGCTTTTTTCTCCCCCCATTTTCTCTCGCGCTTTCTCTAATTTAGTGGGGCCTGTGTGTGCATCAGCACTGCGTGTGAAGCTTTCTCACGCACGTGCACGACACACAGGTGACCCGGGGCCAGCCTGGGAGCAGGGGCGCCAAGCCTCGGCACAGCGGGAAATCCACGTGTGGGTTACAGTTGGCTCCCCGCGTCGGAAGTCGGCCACTCTGCATCTGTGAACCCAGGTCTGTGGACTCAGCCAGTCACGGAGGGTGCGGCGCTGTGCGTGGTAGTAACCGTAAAAAAGCCTGCTGTAAGCAGATTGTGGCGGTTCAATCCCATGCTGGTCAAAGGTCAAGTGTATTTATATATAGGAGTGTATGGATGCATTTTTCTCTATGCGTTATCTATACATAATAACTTCAGTTACTTAAATCAGTGACTAAATTATTACATCAGCATAGCTTCATCTTCGTTGTCTCTTTGATTTCTAGAGAAACATGTACTTTCTCTTATGATTATAGTTTGTGGTATTCTTTCTACAATAAGACGTTTGTGGCTTTGTTTTTCAGTGCTTAAAATCTAACAAATGTGTCTTCGTGGCCCTGGTCTCTTAACAAAATACAATGTGTTTCTCTGTGTTTTGTGCCTCTTTGCCCCAGAATTTATCAGTCTCCTAAAAGTGTTTCTGCCCTTGGGTTCTCTTGGCTGACGAACGCTTCTCCACCCACTTATCTTCAGTACTCTCGCCTGGAAAATCCCATGGATGGAGGAGCCTGCTACGCTGCAGTCCATGGTGTCGCTAGGAGTCGGACACGACTGAGTGGCTTCGCTTTCACTTTTCACTTTCATGCACTGCAGGAGGAAATGGCAACCCACTCCAGTGTTCTTGCCCGGAGAATCCCAGGGACAGGGGAGCCCGGTGGGCTGCCATCTATGGGGTCNGTGGTCTGCAGCATGCCAGGCCTCCCTGTCCCCACCTTCTTCCAGAGTCTGGCCAAGCTCGGGTCCACTGAGTCAGCGACGCATCCAGCCACCTCTTCCCGTCGCCTTCACAGTCACTGTGGATCCCTTTCGAGCGAGTTCTACACACGCATGCTTACTGGCAGCAAAACTCTGCCATCGGAGGCGGAAGCTAAGCTCCTAGTGGGCGCCAGACGGGGCAGGAGCTGCTGGGCCTGCCCCACGTGACCTGAGCGTCTTGCTCTGGAACCTTCCACCACTGGCTGAAGTGCTGTTTGCGGCGGAGCCTCCCCTCCCTTATCCTTTGGAAGCTTCTGGAATCTCCTAGATTGACTGAGCTCAGAGCCTCCCTGATTGCAGTGGCCTCTGTCACTTCTAAGCTATGCTCATCCAAACCCAAAGAAGTTCCTTGACAGCTGTGGCAGATTTAAGAAAAGGCCTGGAAAAAGTACGAATCTGTCTTGCATTTTACAGTGATATCTCAATTGCTGAATATCAAATTCTAGTTTTGGATTTAAAAAGCAAACACGAAAAGACTCTGAGCGTGGAATGGGACCTTGTTTAGCCTCATGGGAGTTGGAACGTTCACTCCATTGGATGTTGACACCCGTCCTGGCGGCAGGGACGGCTGAGGGTCAGCCTGGAGAAGGACACAGTCCCACGTGCTCTGCAGGGGCTGGAACGTTGTTCAGGCCCCGCCCCAGTGAAGGGGAGCAAGGACCTAGGCCTGCTGGGCTGTGAGGAAGGAATAAGGGGCTGAACAGGGAGGTGAGGGAGAGGAAGCCCCCTGCCCCCGGGACACACCAGCCTCGAGGTGCCAGCGAGGCGCACCAGGGGCTGCAGAGGGGTTTGCTTGGGGACCAGGGTGAGCCAGTGCCCCTGGGGTCCTGGACCCCCAGCCGGGAGCCGAGCTTCCCCCCTTGCAGCCCGCCCTCCTCTGTGAGCAGCCGGGACCTGGTGGGTGAGTGTGCGGAGGCTCCACTTCCCCAGGGCGTGGGTGCCGTGCGGTGTCCTCCTGCAGCCTGCCTTGGACTCCGGGCCAGAGACTCACAAACCCACCTCCGCTTCTCTCTGTCCTTAACTCCAGGCCAGAGACTCACAAACCCACCTCCACTTCTCTCTGTCCGCGCCTGTCCGCGGGGAGGAGGTATCTGAGCTGTTCCTCCCCTTTGTTGCCTTCCCTCCTGGCAGAGACAGCAGCGAGGAAGAGCGAGCCAGCAGCGCTCACTCTCCGTCTGAGTCGTCACTTGCCCCGAGCCGGGCTGCTTCCAAGCTGCCCGCGGGTCCGTCGGGGCCGGGGCTATGGCTGTGGCCCTGGTCCGAAGCAGCCATTTCCCCCTGAGCTCGTGCCGCTCCTGGGAAGGCAGGGCCGTTGGGGTGCGCCCGTCTGTCTGGGGGCAGGAGCGGGCTCTGTGGATACAGGCGCTGCAGCCTTGCTGTGGGAAGCTCGTGGGGCCCCAGGGGAGGGCCAGCAGCGGCGGCCGTGGGACGCGGCTGCCCGTCACCAAACGCGTGATCTGGACAAACCCCGGCTCTTCTCCCCGTCCGCCAAACGTGGGCTCACTTTGTTTACTCTGATGAGTCCTGGTCTCCTCCTGTTTCAGAGAGGTAGCCAGCTTCCTTTCCCTGGAGGTTTCGGCCTGCTGGTGAGGTGGGAGGGTGGCCCCGAGGCATGCCAGTGTGCGTGTGAGCCCGGCAGATCCCCCGCGCCCTGAGCCTGGCCGTGTGTCCTGTGATGAGGCCGCCGAGGCCCGCGCGCGCCTGCTCGCCGTCTGCCTGACCCCTCGGGGCTCCTGCTGTGCCGCTCGCTCTTCTGTGCAGCCTCTGCGGTGGAGCGAGGGCGTGTGTGTCCTCCGGGAATTTCGATCAGTTTGCGTGGGGACGATGGCGCCTTACCTCTGTGATCTTCCCACCCGTGGGGCAACCTCGAGCCGGTCATGCCAGCCGTCCAACCCCCGTAGAGGTGCGTCTTGTGATACACCTGCCCAGGCCCCCCACCCCACGCCTCCAGACCGTCAGCGTCCTCGGCAGCCAGATGCACAGCCCAGTGGAGCCTGGGGAGACAGATGTGGGGACTCAGCGCAGCGCGGGGCCCGGACGGGCTCCTGGGGTGGATACGGGGGGGTCTGAAGGGAGCGGTGACCTCAGTTTAAAATACCGTTATCAGTATAAAGAATGGACTGTTGCCACGGCGGCAACACGTGTGGACTGCAGATGACCACACTGGGTGAACTAGGACAGACGGAAAGATGCCATATGACCCCCCTTATATGTGGAGTCTCACCTGTGATACACGGGAACTTCTTCACAAGTATACTCAGTGTCCTGTGATCACCTGTAACGGGAGAGAATCTGAAAAAGTAGGTATCTGTAAACTGGGTCACTTGGCTGTGTGCCCGAAGCATTGTAACTTACCCGCACTTCACCAAGAACGTGTCTGTCGGTGTGCATTGTCCCGCACCAGTCATAAGGAAGCTGAACCCGAAAAATTCTGTGTGACAGTCTCTGTCGGGGGAGCGGAGTGCAGGCTGGTTGGTGGACCTCTGCCTGTCTGCTCCGTTTTTGGTGAAGTCTGTCGATAAATAAATGCATGGGTGTCCTCTCTTGCCCAGTCTCTATTTATGAATGATACTAGATTGCGGATGCTTAGGCACCCAGCTTTTCAACTTTTTTCTTTGGGGCTTGTTCTAAATTAGTACAGAAAGTGGAAGTGAAAGTCGCTCGGTCGTGTCCGACTCTTTGCGACCTCATGGACTAGTCCATGCAATTCTCCAGGCCAGAATCCTGGAGTGGGTAGCCGTTCCCTTCTCCGGGGTATCTTCCCAACCCAGGTCTCCCGCATAGCAGGCGGGTTCTTTACCAGCTGAGCCGCAGGGAAGCCCAGATTAGTACAGAGCAGTGTCCTGTTCTTTCTCATGGTTGTGCGTGGGTGTGGCGCTGCTCGCTTAAGGAGGCGCTCGGGTGGAGCCTGGGTTTCTTTCCAGTGCTCTCAGTGTTGCTGCTGCCCCAAACAGCGCTGCCCTGAGGGTCCCCACTGCTGAGTGGACTTTGTACTGGGGTAAGACACGCATCTTCTCCAGATGCACAAACCACCAGTGCTTCTCTTGAATTCTCACGAGAGGAAAGCACTGTGCAGAGTGGGAAGACGGGAGCTCGGGGGACCCCGCAGCCCTTGTGCAGCCCCTTCCTAGCCCCCCGCTCCGGAATACCTCCTTTTCAGCTTCTCACTCCTTGGATCAGTCTCTCCTGGTTTTGAACCTAATATAAACGCAGCCACAGAACGCCTGCTTGTTGACTTGATGACTGCTTCTCACCGCTGGCGTTGTTTGTCCTCCAGCTTTTTTGAATCATTTTAAAGGCTGTCTTGGTTCTTCTGTCTGCTTTCTTCCCTCAACAGTTTGTCCGTCTGACTGACAGACACCATGTGACCCAGAGCCGGGTGCTCCTTTGCATGGGTGTGTGATATCTCACTGTGTACGCAGATCAGTTTGTCTGCTGTCTGTTGACGACACCGGGGTGGCTCCAGGCTGCGGCTTTTACACACAGGGCTCCCACACAGGGCTCCCTATTCTTTTGATAGGACGTGTGTGAGCCCGGCGTTCAGATCTCGTGTGCCGGGTCACGCTCCGAGAGGCCTCCTGGCTGCGCACCGGCCAGCACGTGGCACTCTAACTCCTGCTTGTTCTGGCCACCGCAACGCGGCTCATAGTTCCCGTCACTGCAGTTGTTGAGCACCCTGTCGTATGTGTCAAGCAGCTGGATGTCCCCTTTGCCGAAGTGCCTGTTTAAGTCTTTTGCTCGTTTAAGAGACGTGATTGTCTTTGTTTTTCCTACCGACTGGTCGTTGCTTTCAGAGGCGAGAGATGAATCCTTTGTTGATTGTTTCCTTGGCTGTTTCCTCTTAGTCTGTGGGTTGCTTCTTCACTTTCTTAATGATTCTCTTTGATGAACAGATGTTCTTAATTTTCACATTGTCCAGCTACTGGTCATTTTATTTATGCCTGTTTGAATGCAGTGGAAAGAGTCTGTTATTTTCTGTTTTAGTTGCTGTTCAGTAGCTAAGTCACGTCCGACTCTTTCTGACCCCATGGACTGCAGCACACCAGGCTTCCCTGTCCGTCACCGTCTCCCGGAGTTTGCTCAGATTCATGTCCATTGAGTTGCTGATGCCATCCAGGCATCTCAGCCTCTGTCGTCCCGTCTCCTCCCGCCCTCAATCTTTCCCACCTTCAGGATCTTTTCCAGTTGAGTCAGCTCTTCGCGTCAGGTGGCCAAAGGATCGGCGTTTCAGCTTCAGCATCAGTCCTTCCAGTGAGTATTCAGGGTTGATTTCCTCTAGGATGGACTGGTTGGGTCTTGCAGGCTATTNGCCCTCAATCTTTCCCACCTTCAGGATCTTTTCCAGTTGAGTCAGCTCTTCGCGTCAGGTGGCCAAAGGATCGGCGTTTCAGCTTCAGCATCAGTCCTTCCAGTGAGTATTCAGGGTTGATTTCCTCTAGGATGGACTGGTTGGGTCTTGCAGGCTATTATTTTCTAGAAGTGTCGTTTTACCAAGTGGATCTGTGGTCTACCTATAATTGATTTTTTAGGACAGCAGGAAGTGCAGCAGTAGCTGAGGGCTGGTTTTCCCGTTTGGATGCTCCGTCGGCCCGGCAGCCTGATAGAAGCTACTTCCTTCCTCCACTGCCGCGTTGCCACTGTGTCCGCGGCCCCGGGCTCTGCTCCCGGGCCTTATCTGTGTGTCAGTGAACACAGAGCTAGCTGATGGCGCTTGATGACTGCTTCTCACCGCTGGCGTTGTTTGTCCTCCAGCTTTTTGGAATCATTTTAAAGGCTGTCTTGGTTCTTCTTGGCCCACTGCCTTTCCACATGAATTTTAAAATCAGCTTTTCAATTCCAACAGAATACCTCCTGGGATCTCGATTGGCATCTCACTGGTTTGTGTATAAAATCAGTTTGTTTTAATCTTCCAATCCGTGGATATGGTGCTTCTTTCTGTTTGGGTCTTCTTTCATTGTTTCAGTCACATTTTTCGTTGTGTATTTCACAGGGCAGAGTTCTTTCACGTTGTCTGTTACATTTGCCTCTAGGTATTTTATGGGGTGCCTTTAAAAAATTTTACCGTTTGTTTGTATTTAGAAATACAGTTAGTCTCTGTGTGGCCACTGTGTCTCTAGACAGCTTTCAGAGTTGGCTTATTATTGTTCTAGTCTATCTGTAGATTCTTGGGGATATTAATGTCTACTGTTCGTGGGTAGTAGACGTTTTATTTTTTTGTTGCCAAGTTTTCAACTTTCTGTGTATTTTTCTCGCTTCATTGAATTGTCTGGGGCCTTCAATCAAACGTTAAACAGAATGAGTGGTAGTGAACCTCTGTGTCTCGTGTGAATATCAAGGGAGAAGCTTTCAGCATCTCGTCGTCATGTGTGAACTTCGCTGCAGGCTTCCTGTAGCAGTCTTGATCAGACCAAGGCAGCTCTCCTCTGTCCTTATCAGTGGAATTTCCTCACGAGTCAGCGTTAAAACACGAGATTGACCCACACGGTATGCAGCTGTTTGATCTTTTTCTATCTACAAGAATGACACTTTGATTTGGTTCAACTTAATGTATTGTAGGGCTTCCCAAGTGGCTCAGTGGTCAGGAGCCCACCTGCGAATGCAAGAGATGTGGGTTCCCTTCCTGGATTGGGAAGGTCCCCTGGAGGAGGACAGGGCCACCCACTCCAGTATTCTCGCCTGGAAAATCCCACGGACAGAGGAGCCTGGTGGGCTACAGTCCGTGGGGTCGCAAAGAGTCAGAAGTGACTTAGGGCTGAACAACAATGACAAACAGCAATATATTGCATTTTGTTCTGCATCTATTAATTGTATGATTCCCCCCTTTTGTTTCACTAATGTGATGAATTTTCTCGAATACTTTCTGAATGTTAACCGGCTTTACCTTTCTTAGTAAATCTGACGTGATTATAATATATTATTCTTTCATCTGAAATCATTTTGCTTCTGTTTTGCTTAATTTTTTTCCCTCTAAATTCATGACTGAAATTGGTCTGTGGTTTTCTTTCCTTGAAAAGTCTTTGTTCAATTTTAATATGAAGTTTATATTGGCCTCTTAAAATGGAATGAGATTATCCTCTTTTTCTATTCCTAGAGTTGACAGAATTTTTTTTAAAGAGTCAGATGGTAAATATTTTGTGGAACACATATGGTTTCCGTTGCATATTTTTCTTCTTTTTTTAAAAAAAACAGGCATTTAAACTTGTAAAAACCAGTCTTACTTAGCAAATTGTACAAAGTGAGGCCACAGATTGATACGGCCGTGGGCCATCACAGTTGTCTGATCGCCAATGGATTAGAGTTTATATAAGGGTACGTTGTTACTTCTTTCTTAAATATTCGGAAGAATTCACTGGTGAACCTATGTTGTAGTTTTCTTAGTAGGATGATTAAATTACACCCTCGGCTGATGTAGGACTATTCAACGTTTCTTGTTTTCTTGTGTCAGTTTTGATGCGTTTAGTTTTTCTCAGAATTTCTTTCTTTCTGTCTTTCTTCCTGGTGTAGGGTTTTAAATGCTCTTGTGTTATCTTTGTAGTCTTTGTAGGGTTTATACTGCCCTCCCTTTCATTCGTATTGCATGTTTAGTCTTTCTCTTTTTTTTTTCCTCCACTGGACTTTCTGGGACAGTTGTTTTAATATTTGCAAACAACCATGTTTGATTTTCTTCATTCTATTAGGTATATTTAAAAAAAATCAATTTCTGATCTTATTGCTAGTATTTCCTTTTATTCTCTGGATTTTCTTTTTTTCTTTTTTTTTTAAGTAATTGAGACAAATATTTATGTCATTGAATTTATTCCCAGATTTTCTTCTTTCATAGTGCTTGCTCTTAAAGCAGTAATTTTCACCTATATTTGACTTTTCTGGATCACATAGGTATTTTAATGCCATTTTCACTGTGATTCAGTTTAGAATAATGGCTGATTTCCTTTTTGATTTCTTCTTTGACTCACAGGTGATTTTATTTCTTTATTTCAGCCTTTTGTGCCTTTCTTAGTATTTTGCTTTTGTTACTGATTTCTACTTTAATTTCATTATGGTCACTGAATTTTCATTTACTTTCAGTTTTCAAAACCTTTTTGTATTTTGGTTTATCATGATATAGTCAATTTTATAGATTTTTATATTTATTTGAAGAGAATAATTGAGAATCGTCAATACTGTGCGTGTCTATTAAGTCAAATATGTTAATCACCACGCTCAGATCTTCTGTTACTTTACTGATTTTTGTGCTCTGCTTTTTCTATCGGTTACTGAGAATGATATTTTAAAATTCCTTGTTGCAACTGTGAGTTGGTATTCATTCTTTTGCTGTTGTTCATTGTTCAGTCACTAAGCCCTGTCTGACTCTCTGCGACGCCACGGACTGCAGCACGCCAGGCTTCCCTGTCTTTCACCAACTCCCGGAGCTTGCTCAGACTCGCGTCCANTAATGCATGGCCTAGTCACTTTAGCTGCCGCTTCTGGAGACTATTTTCTAAAGAAGCACTGGTCTCCATTTCCAGGTCTGATAAACTTCCTATCTGTAGTAGACTTAAAGCTACAGGACAAAGGACTTGTGGCTATAAAGGAAATACATTTCAGAACATACTGCCTCCCACATTATCTAGAATACATTAGGAACAATAAACTCTTTTTCTAAAGTTTAATTTCAACCGTTTTCCTATTTACTTTACAGAAGAAAAACTAAAAAAATATAAAGCTGTTAGTAACAGGTATGTGGCAGGAAGGGATATGTCATACTAAAGCCTATGTGATAATACCTGTCTTATCCAGAGCTGCTCTTTGCTGAGACCACATCCATTTAGAGTCCTTCAGGTTGTTCATCTCCATCCTCTTCCTCTTCCTCAGTGGTTTCATACTCATCCTCACCCTCATCATTAGGGCAGAATGACGCAGACACTGGGGTCAAAAGTTGGCAGGGAAAATATCCCACCTTAAAATCAGCAGCAGAGCCTAGGCCAGCTGGGAGAGAAATGGGCTTAATAAAAGAAAAAACAAATAATACCTGGATACAGTTCTAGCCCCCATCATGTCTGCTGCTTGACAATTTTCCCAAACGTTTTTCCTCTTTTCCCAGGAGATCTCACACAGATCTCTCTGGTTATTTCTGGCCCCTTTGGAGAAGGGATCCAAATCATTTGATACTGATACCATTTTCTATGCGTCTGTCGGAACCTCANATGGGCTCAAACCAGGCCCTCCTCTCCCTTTCTTTCTCTCTGCTGCCTTGGCCCCTCAAGTCTGCCTTGGAGGCTCTCTGACTCCAAAGTCGTCATGGTACACACGTATGTTTTCATGTTAATCACTGTGCTGCAGGGCTGGCCCGATGTGGGCCCGAAGTGGAAGGTGCCACGTAGTGTGTGGAAGGGTTCTCGGGTGACTGTCCCGGCATGGCCTGACCTTTCTGTTCCAGTGAAGTAACTGCTGGGCACACTTTATAGCGGCCCGAAGCGTACCTGCGGCCCCGGGCCGCCCTCGCAGCACTTCTGCTCGGGCGTTTTACGAGGTGATTGATGTCACACCTTGTAAACGTCCAGTCCCCAGATCTGAGTGCAGCGCACACTTGGCGAGTGCCTTCCTGCCAGCCTGCCTCCACTGCCTCCTCGCCTTGCTTTTAACTTGTTTTTTCCCCCAGAGTGAATGAAGAATTCATTCCAGATTTAGCTTGAGCATTATTTCATAGGACATTGCTTTTCATGCCATTAATGTCATGGCTGTAGCGGCAATGTTTCTGCACTGGGCAGGGCGGAGCTCGCGCAGCCCTGGGCCCCGTTTCCATTGTGTGTTGAGAAGGGGGTGGGGTCGGGTAGTAAAGGATCCCTCGGCTCCTTCCTCCTCTGAGATTCCACGGTTCTCACGTTCAAGTGGCAGCCAAGGCTGGCAAGGTTGGAAGTAAGCCACAGGTCAGCAAATAGCGACTTGGGGATTTTTACACTTAGGGGCAGCTTTGTGAGACAGCATCTCTTCTTTAATGGCTTCTGGTTTTTTGTGTGTGTACGGGCGGGGGAGGCTGTGGGTGGAAACTGCTTTCCCCATTAAGGTTCAATTTTTCTGTTTTCTAACACATGCGTTGCATATAATGGGGTCACCTTATAAATACCACGTTTGTTTTTTTAGAAGTATGTTTTCCTCCTATAGTTGCTAACTTAGACCTTTTAAAAATAAATATAATTTTGTTGTTGCTGTTCCGTCAGTAATTTTGCTGTTGTTCAGTTGCTCAGTCGTGTCTGACTCTTTGCAACCCGACCCCATGGACTGCAGCACGCCAGGNCTCCCTTGGGCTCGGCCAGTGGGTCTACAGGCGTGCTCCAATGTCCAGGCGCCTGCAGGGCCCAGATGCTCTCTGGGGACCTGTGTCCGGGCCCTGCGTCCCGAATCCGGTCCTGTGAAACAAGCACAGGTTTTTAGGGAGAAGGGCAGCCACTGGGCCAAGTCCATACCAGCCAGAGGCTGAAGCCAGTTGTCCAGCTGCAGGGCCCTCCGTGTCTGCGTGTTGCTGCCTGTGAGCAGGCTGGGTCGAGGACCGCGCTTTCCAGGAGCACCCGTGAGTGAGCAGCGGAGACCAGGCGTCTGAGACGCTGACTTCCCTGCCGGACTGATGAGAGGACCGCCCTGTCCCGGGTGGGCAGCAGAGGCTAGTCGTGCCACCTGCACCTCGGGGCCCCACGCCGTGGCCGGAAGCAGGGTCTGGAAGCCAGTGCGCCTTCTGCTGCGGGGGCAGGGTCCCTCCGCTCCCCTGCTGTGCCCCCCCCCACCCCGTCACCCCAGAAGGAGCCTCCCAGAGCATCAGTTCAGCTGCGGGGCTGGGCGCTGCCCCCTTGGGCGCTGGTGGGCCGGCCTGCGCTTCCTCGCAGCTCCGTACATCAGAGGCTCGCAGACACTTGCACAGGAAGGCCGTTGGTTCATCGTTGGGGCTGAAGCCTGGTGTTTGCCAGAGCAGGTGCAGCTGCGAGGAGCCGCGGCTGGGGGCTGTGGTCACCTTGTTCCCTGCATCTTGTGTGGGGGCCTCTGGTTTGTGTTTCTTCAGGAGCCCGGCCGAGTGTGTTCCTGGGGAGATGCTCGCCCACCCCAGGTGGCGGCTGTGGTGGAGGCAGGGCCTCGGGCTGCTGGCTTGGGCGGTGCTTAGCAGGAGGGCCGGGGAGCTCCTGAGAAAAGTCACCTGAGTTTAAAGAGCCACCTGTTTCCTTTTCCCAACCAGCCCCTCTCTGTGTTCATCCTTCCATCCTCAAGTTTTTTCCGTATTAGTTAATAAAATGACTCCTCGGTCTCTTTTGATGCTTGGCTATTGTCTCAGTCCCTTTACAAACTCGTTTGCCAGTTTCTTTGTTTGCTGTGCTTTCTTAATTGTTGTGAAATATAAACAGCACAGACTGGCGATCTGAGCCGTTTCTAAGTGTTGTGCCTTCAGAGTGCTGTGTCGTCATCAGTCCCATCTATTTCCAGAACGTTTTCCTCATCCCAAACAGGAGCCCTTTCCCTGTAAGGATTAGCTCCGCTCCTCTCTGCGTTAGCCCCTGGCTTGCTTTTCTGTCCCCGTGAGCCTGTCTCTTCTGGAGGTCTCATACAGGTGGAGTCACCGGTGCTCACCCTTTTGTGTCTGGGTTATTTCGCTTGGCACGCATTTTCAGCGGTCATCTATGTTGCACAGTGCATGAGAATTTCACTCCTTTTTAAGGCTGGTGACTCCCCACTGTGTGCACGGGCCGTGCTTTGTGTACCCATTCACCCACTGATGGACCCCCGGGCCGTCTCTACTTGTTGGCTGTTGTGAATAACGCTTCTGCGAAGACTGATGTGCACGTCGTCTGTTAATCCCTGCTTCTGCATCTTTGGGGAAGATACCTAGGAATAGATCTGCCGGGTCATATGGGGATTCTGTTTTTAACTTTAGAAAAATGACTGAACTGTTTTCCACAGTGACTGTGCCATTTCGCATTCTCTTTGGCAATACCAGAGGGTTCCAGTTTGTCCATATTTCCCCCACATTTGTTATTTTCCTTCTTGGTTTGTTTGCTTGTTTGTTGATGATAACCTTCTGCTGGTGTGAAGCGGTGTCTGAGTGTGGTTTTAATTTGCGCTGCCCCGATGTCTAACGGACGGAACATCTCTTCCTGTGCTTGTGGGCCATGTGTGTCTCTCCTTCAGACAAGTGTCTATCCAAGTCCTTTGTTCATTTTTGAACTGAGCAGTTTGTATCTTGTTGTGGAGTTGGGAGGGTTTCCCATGTACTCTGGATTTATGCTCTGCAAATCGTTCCGCCTATTCTATGGGTTGTCTTTTTACTCCATAACGCCTGTCCTTTGCTGTGCAGACGTTTTAATTTAGATGAAGTCCAGATCTATTTATTCATTTTTCTTTTGTTCCTCATCCTTTTGGGGTCGTAACGAAGCTCCAACTGCCGACTAGCATCATGCAGGTTCCCCTGTTTTCTTCTAAGAGAGTTCTGGTTTTAGTTCTTATATTTAGGTCCTTGATCTGTTTTGAGTTCAGTTTTCCGCACGGGGTGGAGTCGGGGTCCAGCTGCGTTGTCTTTGGGTATCCCTTTGTTTCAGCTTCATTGGTTGAAGAGGACACGGCTTGTTTAAAGGTTTTCTTTGGAAGCATTCAGAGGTACAATCTCAGGTCAGTATGGATCATGCTTTTTGTAAAAAATTGGTTAAATAACTGATATATGTTTGGCTGCTCTCGGGCTCTTTCTAGGTGCAGCGGCCGGGGGCTTCTCTCTGTCGCGGTGTGGGGGGGTCTTCTCATTGGCGTCACTTCTCTTGCTGGGGAGGGTGGGCCCCCTAACCCACAGCCCAAGGGCTTCCGTGGTTGTGGCACACAGGCTCAGTTGCTCCGCAGCGTGTGGGATCTTCCCACACCAGGGAGGAAACCCATGTCTTCTGTGTGGGCAGGCAGGTTCTTAACCACTGGACCACCAGGAACGTCCTGGATCTTGCTTTTCCTAAACAGAGATGTGGCCTCCAGTTACAGTTTCTCCTTCCCTGGCCCCAGTCCCTGCCACTGTGTCTCCGAGTCTGCACCTCCCTTAACCTCCCCCACTCAGGTGCCCCCCTCTCCAGGGATGCTCCAGGGATGCACAGTCTGAGAGCTGTGGGCTCAACTTTCTACAAGGGGCAGAGCAAGTGGAGTTCAGCCGAGGTTCACAGTTGATGCCCCCCTCTTACTCAGAGCCTCATGGGATTAGGGTCCTGTTGGCCACGTCCTTAGTTAGCCAGCCTGGAGCCTCGTGATTTTCTGCGCAGGGATCCAGGACATGATGTCCACGCTGGCGATGTCCAGCACCTTGGGGGCACACAGACCCTCAGCCTTGCCCAGGACCCACCAGGAGCACGCACACAGAGCCGTGGGCTTCACGGAGAGCTTTACTTATGCAGGGTTTATTTATTTTATTTTAATGGGTCTCAGCATTGCTGCTCTCATATTTAATTGACACTGTTTAGAGACCCAAGGTGCTATGTCCCCTTGGCTTTTGTTTTCCTTCTTTTCCTAACTCTGGAGACCGTGCAGAGCGGACGTCTCTGTTCATGTTGGTGACTCGCGGCAGGACAGGCTTTCTTGTCGAGTGCCTCTGGGCTGTGTTTCCGCTAACTGTGGTTACATTTTGGCCTTTGCTTGTCCTAGTTGGGTTTGCAATTCAGGTTCTCTGAGCACTTTCTGTTTGAAAATATTCCTCAGATGCCAAAAGTTCCCTGTTGTTATACAACAGCTGTTTCTTTTTCTTTTTTAAAAGCTGCCATCCAGTTTCACACTTCCAATTATCTTAATCCTTAGCCTTTGAAGAGTTACATCAGACTTCCTCAGCGCTTAATAAATGCACACCATTGTGTATGTATCCCCGTCCGGGTAGACATTTTGTAACTTACATTACAGAGGGCGCTACAGAAACTGTATTTCATTCTGAAATTGTGTTTCTTACAAGTGAAACATTTTAAGAGCAATGCACAGTTCTTGCCTTTTTTTATTTTTAGGGAGTTTTACCTTTCATTTATTTATTTATTTTTTGGAGTGAGCCATTTTTAAAGTCTTCATTAAATTTGTTACAGCATTGCTTCTGTTTTATTCTTTGGGATTTTAGCCGAGGAACCATGTGGAATCTTAGCTTCCTGACCAGGGATCGAACCTGCATGGCCTGCGTTGGAAGGTGGGGTCTCAAGCACTGGACTGCCAGAGAAATCACTAAACTGAGTTTTTGCGCCACTTCCGCCTGCTCGGAGGCGGGTGTTTCTTCCTGCTCGGGCCCTGTGGGTTTGTGACCTGGCTGTCCCCGGGCGCAGCCCTCCCTGGCCGTCCCCGGGCGCAGCCCTCCCTGGCCCTGGGCCCGAGCTGTCATCCTTCAGATGCTTCCCTCAGCCCTGTGGGAAGGCCTGGCTGGGGAAGAGCTGGAGACAGAGGCGTGGCTGCAGGCCTTCCTCCGTCCTTTTGCGTGATCCGTCGTGTTGCTAGGCTGTGTGTTCTTGGAAAGTGGAGGCTGACCTTTGTGCCTCTGTAGGCTTGCCGGCGGCCAGCAGCCAGGCTCCACCGAGCAGCTTGACCAGGAGTGGGCGAGAGTTGCTGGACGGCTTTTGTTTTCGTGAAAGCAGTTTATTTCGTAAATGGGCAGGGGTCCCCTAGCCCCTTGGGCGTGGTCTGTAAGAGTTCTGAGACAGGACTTTGCTTCTCACTGCGCTGTTGTGTCTGCTGGTGGCCGGGATCAACAGTGGTGACAGCGCCTGGGGCACACCGCCCAGGGCTTCCTCCCCGCCCAGCGTCGCCCGGAGGAGCCAGCCTCAGTTGGGAATATTCTGCACGAGGCAGGANTACCATTAGGTCCCACCATGCCATGAAAGGTCTTTGGGGTCCTGGGTAATTTTTAAGAGCGTGGAGGGGCCCTGAGACTTGAAGTTGTGGGAGCTGCTGTTCTAAGCCATCTGGGGTGGACAAGCATATATTTAAGACACTTAAAAAGACTTTGTCCTCCGTGATCTGAGGCCCCGAGGAGGTGTGATGGGCTGTCAGGGGGCGTGTTGACCTCCTTGGGTGTGTGTGTGCCTGTGTGGGGGCTTGGGGGGCACATAGGCCTGGCAGGTCAGGGTTTCTCCATGGTCCCCGGCAGGTGGTCTCAAGGGTGACCGGAGCCCTGCTGCAGGCCCAGAGGCACTGCCGCACAGGACTTGTAGCTATTTAAAGCAGTTGATTGCCTGCCCATGCATTATACTTGCGTTGCACTGAGTTAGGGATTATTACGCTTATCCCATACATAGGTGCTAGCTGATGCAGAGGAACTTGCTAGACTTTTTCTTGCCATTGAACCTTTTGTCATTTTGCAAAAAGATAAACTTCAGAGAAGACAGTGGACCCGTGTGGATCTTTGGAAAGCTGCTTCTGAACCCAGGTTCTCAGAATAAATGGAGTCACCTTGAGGATAAATGCCAGCGTTCGAAGTGCCGAGTCATAAAGAAAACAAGCAGGAGGAACTGGGTGAAATCTCCAGTAAGAAGCTTAGGCAGAAACACTGAGTAAATAGCCCTTTCTGCCTTCCGTAAAAGTACAAACGCACTTGCTCTGCTCTTGGAAACTGAGCTCAGCCTTCCTGGCCTTCATAGGCGATGAGAGTGTGCTGGGGGCTGGTGGTTTGGGGGTAAAGGACCCATCTCAGTGCTTCTGTTCTTAAGAAAAGAAAGTTTATTGACATATATTTGATTTACACTGCTGTGTTAATTTCTTCTGTATAGCAGTGTGACTCAGTTACACATATATGTACATTCTGTTTTGCATTTTTCCCATCATGCGCTATTACAGTGTATTGAATATAGTCCCACATGCAGTACGGTAGGACCTTGTTGTTTATCCGTCCTATAGACGGTAGTTTGCCTGAATGTTTCTTAAAAGCACCTGCTCCTTACTCAGTATTTTCCCAAAGTTTATGTGATGTCGACCCTCCTTAAGATTGCCTCTAAGCCTAGAAAAATATTATCAAATTCTGTGAAACTGAAAGTGCCTTCATTCTAGAACCTGCTGGAGACAGAAATGAGACAAAAATTCTGTGCAGCTTGTACTTACATGTGGAGATGTAAAACCCTACACGGAATATCGGGGAAGGACTTGGAGAGCAGCTTCTCCAGTTATTCCCAACCTAAGGTTCTGTTGCAAGAGCGTTGTGGCACAGGGAAAGCAGAGAGCTTAGGAATGTTGTTTTTTAAAAAATAAAAATGATGAGATGAGTATTCCAGTTTTCGTAATGAATGCCGAAAAGTCCCCACATTTGGAGGAAATGAACAGTTTGTATAAATAGTTAAGGATTATTTGAAAGCAGAAGCAAGCCTTTTTCACAGTGGGAACTTCTAGACGCCTTGTCCTGGCAGCAGCACTTCAGTAAATCACCTACTCATTACATGTGAGATGTCGACAGGGCTTCCCCGATAGCTTGCTTGGTAAAGAATCCGCCTGCGATGCGGCAGACCCGTTCATTCCCTGGGTCGTGAAGATCCGCTGGAGAAGGGATAGGCTGCCCACTCCAGTGTTCTTGGGCTTCCCTTGTGGCTCAGCTGGTAAAGAATCCTCCTGCACTGTGGGAGACCTGGGTTCGATCCCTGGGTTGTGAAGATCCCCTGGAGAAAGGAACGGCTACCCACTCCAGGGTTCTGGTCTGGAGAATTCCATGGGCTGTATAGTCCATGGGGCCGCAAAGAGTCGGGCACGACTGAGCGACTTTCACTTTCACTTCGAAATGTCGACAGTGTCAGTGAGATGTGGAAAACCAGCAGAGATAAACAGGAAACTCCCAACAGATTCTCAGATTGTAAGAAACCTACGAGAATCCGTCTATTTTGCATTTGCCAGTAATTAATAGAAAAGTGTCATAACGAAGTAGACAGTTTTGGTTACGTGAGATTCCCCATCTCTGCAGAAAGGATCTCAGGCGCTACATGCCCTTGTTTCCCTGTTCAGCACGCTCGGGCCTGCCCGTATCTTCTGGCCTGGCTGGTGGGGTGCCGCAGTCGGGAGTCCATGATTCCCTTCGTTTTTATATTCTGTGTTGACTTAGTACTTTCTTAGCCCACTTCAGGTATACCTTTAAAAATTTTCCCACACATTTTNGATGTAAAACCCTACACGGAATATCGGGGAAGGACTTGGAGAGCAGCTTCTCCAGTTATTCCCAACCTAAGGTTCTGTTGCAAGAGCGTTGTGGCACAGGGAAAGCAGAGAGCTTAGGAATGTTGTTTTTTAAAAAATAAAAATGATGAGATGAGTATTCCAGTTTTCGTAATGAATGCCGAAAAGTCCCCACATTTGGAGGAAATGAACAGTTTGTATAAATAGTTAAGGATTATTTGAAAGCAGAAGCAAGCCTTTTTCACAGTGGGAACTTCTAGACGCCTTGTCCTGGCAGCAGCACTTCAGTAAATCACCTACTCATTACATGTGAGATGTCGACAGGGCTTCCCCGATAGCTTGCTTGGTAAAGAATCCGCCTGCGATGCGGCAGACCCGTTCGTTCCCTGGGTCGTGAAGATCCGCTGGAGAAGGGATAGGCTGCCCACTCCAGTGTTCTTGGGCTTCCCTTGTGGCTCAGCTGGTAAAGAATCCTCCTGCACTGTGGGAGACCTGGGTTCGATCCCTGGGTTGTGAAGATCCCCTGGAGAAAGGAACGGCTACCCACTCCAGGGTTCTGGTCTGGAGAATTCCATGGGCTGTATAGTCCATGGGGCCGCAAAGAGTCGGGCACGACTGAGCGACTTTCACTTTCACTTCGAAATGTCGACAGTGTCAGTGAGATGTGGAAAACCAGCAGAGATAAACAGGAAACTCCCAACAGATTCTCAGATTGTAAGAAACCTACGAGAATCCGTCTATTTTGCATTTGCCAGTAATTAATAGAAAAGTGTCATAACGAAGTAGACAGTTTTGGTTACGTGAGATTCCCCATCTCTGCAGAAAGGATCTCAGGCGCTACATGCCCTTGTTTCCCTGTTCAGCACGCTCGGGCCTGCCCGTATCTTCTGGCCTGGCTGGTGGGGTGCCGCAGTCGGGAGTCCATGATTCCCTTCGTTTTTATATTCTGTGTTGACTTAGTACTTTCTTAGCCCACTTCAGGTATACCTTTAAAAATTTTCCCACACATTTTCTTTTTTTTTTTTTAATTTTGATTACAGAATATTTTACCTCCTGAAGAATGTGAGGAGTGTCATTTAAAGGAGAAAACAAGCCGCAGCCATGCACTCCCTCCCTGCTGTAAGCCAGGGGCCGTTGGCAGGGTTTCTTTGTTTTTGCTTTAAGAAATTCATATCCCATCCCTTGGCTTTAAGAAATTCATCTGTCCGTGTTCCTCAACAATGCAACTTCATTTTACATGTTTTTGAACCTGATGTAAATGGAATTATACTGAATGTTCCATTTTTTTTTTTTTTTGAACACGACTATTTTGGAGGCTGATTCACGTTTATGCGTGTAGCTGTGACTGATTTTCGCTGGTGCTGAGCGATCAGTTGTGTGAGTTTTCACAGCGTGCTCATTTTCCCGTGGATGGCCCTGCAGCGGGCCTCGGGGTGCTGCTACCTTCAGACGTGGCTTTCGGCATCCTCCGCGGTGCTTTCTGGCACACATGCGGAGTCCTCCGAGGGTCACTGTCGAGCAGTGGAGTGCCGGGTCACTGTGCCAGTCCATCCCCAGGGGCTGCCCGGCGCCCTCCTTCCCTCACCCCCACCCGGGCCCCTGCCAGAGGCTCAGAAACTGCATCTTGCGGTATTTGCCTTAGGGAGCGGTGCGGCCTGCTTTGGGCGTCGATAGCTTCTCTTTTGATGTCCCTGTTTTTCTGCTCAGCTGTGTGCTCTCTTTTCTTATTCATCCGTAGGACTGCTCTCTCTGGCTGTATGCATGTGTGTGTGTTTGTGTGGGGCACGCACATGTGTGCACTTCCTTCCAGCAGCTGGATGCAAAGCCGTTGTTAGACGTGTATGCTGCTTTCTACACTTATGTCTTATCTTTTCACCCTGTTGTCTTTCTTAATGAATCCAGCTTCCTAATTTTAACCCTATATTTATTCTGTTTGCATACCATTGCTTCTCTTTGGATCTTACTCTGCTGACAGCGCCACCCCTGAGAAGTTTCTCTAGCAGTCCCCGCAGTGACAAACTCTCGCACGTTCCGTCTGTCCAAAACGGCATTCTCTCTGCAGCACCGCAGTCTGCTGTCACGGGGTGGACACTTCCGGGTGGACAGCTGTTTCTCCCAGCACTTTGAAAATATCGTCGCAGAGTTCCACCGCTGCTGTTTACATGTCCCTGCCCACACTCCTGTCTTTGCAAGGATCTGCCGCTTCTCTCGGTGCTTTTGTGGTCTTCGTCTCAAGTATTTTCTGCTCCGTTTTCACTGTTTTTATTTTATCCATCTTGATGATTTTTTTGAGTTGCTGAAGGTGGGAGGTTAATATCTTTCAAAAAATTCTGGGGAAATTTTAGCCCTTTTTCTGTTTTTCCTTTTAACTTTGAATTTTGCTATAATTTCAGACTTACAGCTGCAAGAATAGTACAGAAAATTACTGTATACGTTTGTATTTTTTAAAATGAACTTTCTCAGACTCATTTGAAAGTGAGTGGTTGAGATGACACCCTTCCCCCAACTAATGCGTCGCCCAGGAACAAGGGCAGCTTGTCAGCAGCCGGCATGGCAGCCGACCTCAGGGAGCTATTAATACCAACCACGTTGCAGCGTTATCTCCTCGGGGGCCTGACGCATGTTTTGCCAGGTGTCCTAATAAAGCCTTCGATCTCAAGAGGGGCCTCCACGGCGCTCAGGGCCCCCGAGTTTCTGACTCTGGTTTCTGTATCCAGTGATGATTGGCACCTGAAGCTGTTACTGGGATGATGGTACTCTTGGTGATCTTCCGGTCCTTTCTTTCTTGTTAATTCAGCCATTGGCTCTTTCCTGTAAAAAAGAACTTCCCTTTCTTATATATTTGTTTATGTATTTACATTTTGCTCTTGTTTAGTCGCTGAGTCGTGTCCAACTCTTGCACCCCATGGGCCCTAGCCCGTCAGGCTCCTCCGTCCATGGGCTATTCCAGGCGAGAATACTGGAAATTGCCATTTCCTCCTCCAGGGGATCTTCCCGACCCAGGGGTCGAGCCCACGTCTCCTGCTTGGCAGGCAGATTCTTTACCACTGAGCCACCTGGGAAGCCTGACAGAGCCCTGTGGCCGTCAGAGAGATCATACTTAGGTTTGTTTGGACTAATGGACTGTTTTGCTGACCGGCTTGTTGTCCCATCGTCACCATGATCTCATTTGGTGCCCAGACTGTGCAGGTCTGGCTGGTGGGAGCCCCCTCAGGCCGACCCCGCACCTGTGAGCCCTTTACTCTCTGCGACACAGTGAGGTGTTCTCATGTCCACGTGCCCCCCTGTCCCGGAGTCAGCTGGTTCTCCGCGGAGGCCGGGGTCTGTTTCCAGGGGCTGGTGTTTAGGAAGCAGGCTTGGCGTGTGGGAGGTGCCGCCCAGCGCCGGAACACGGATGTCCATGTGAGCACTGACTCGGGCACACACGCACACACACTCACCTAGGGCCCCGTAAGCTCTCACTGTGCTCCCAGCTCCAGTCCAGCCCCACAGGGTCCCTTAAGGGCCCTTGTTCTTTGCCATATGTGTGACTGAATCTTCGTCCGACACTGGGAAGCGTGGCTCCCGGTCTCCACGATGTATTTACTCATTTGTGCAACCCCAGAATGCCCAGAAGCTGTTAATCTACGCCTCTGTGAGAAACACTCTTATAACTGGAGCTCAGTGCTTGCTCAGGGGTGAAGTCCAAGCATCGTCCAAATATCGTGTCCCAGGCCGTGTGGGCCGGTTCTTCCCTGCCCCTTCCTCCGGCCCAGAGCGGCACGCTCTTCATCTGCAGTGGGTTTGGGGTCATCCCTACTGCTTTTATCTCACTGTGTGGTATTTTCATTTGTTTGTTTTATTTTTACTTTTTGAGTACATAGACCATGAGTGTGGCCCCCGAGGCCGGTGCTGTGTAGGAGCCTGGACTGAGCAATGGTATCCATCCCCCCACCCCTCTGGCTGCCATCCTTGGGCACTGCGCCCTCCCCAGCCCCACCGTCGCCCTCCCGCGTTGCCTCCTAGACCAAGGAGGACTGTCCCACAGGCCGCTCCTGTGCACTCGGCTTTTCCGCCCCAGCACGTTCGCCCCATCCTTCCCGGGGCTCCTCCCCGCCCCGTCCCTGACCTGTGGATGCACTCACAGCTCGCTGGGGCTTGCTCCTGCGTCTGGTGGTCAGGCCTCCAGGAGGGGCCCGCATCGCGCCTGAGAGCCAGGCCCCGTGGTCCCCTAGTGCTGGCGCGCTTCGCCGCGGTAGGAGGTGTGTCTCCAGACTCATGGACTGAGGAGGAGCCGGCATTGTGTGGTGCCAGGCCAGCGAGTGTGGGCACGTGCACTCCAGGCATGGCCCGCAGGTTCCCACACCGCGCGGGCGGAGGCCCTTACCCTTTGTCCATCTGACCGATAAAGGGGGACCGTGGCGGGAGGCTTCTTCTCTCTCTTTATGCCTTTGACCTGGTTTTCGGTCAGGACTTTAGTCTTTGTTACCACAGTTTTTAAGACTTCTTTATATGCAGGGGGTATTAGCTTTTATCTGTGAAAGTCTGCAAACAATTTCTCCCAGCTTGTCAGTTATTTTGTGAATTCTTTATATTCTTTACGCTTTTGCCCTGTTGACTGCCTCTCCCGCCTCCCCCCCCCGTGGTGGTTCAGACTTACCAAGTTCTCTTTTTTCAGCTGCACCTGGCTTCTGAGTTGCAGTTAGGAAGCCTCCCTCCGTCCCCAGGCCGCCTCCTCTTCTGGGCCCGTGTCTTCCACCCTGGGCAGGTGGGGCCCGTGTCCGCCTGGAGCTCGCTCTTGGGTGTGCTGGGCTCGGGTCTAGCTGTGTTGTTCCTGGGGGCAGGCGCCCAGCCCTCTGCTGGCGCCAGTTTCCTCCCCTCCCGTCCTCTCTCCAGCTCTGTCTAGTCGACCGTGTCGCTCATTCATCCATCTTCGACCTCTCATCATTAGCTTTTTTATTGCTACCAGTTCTGTTCAGATCATTTTCAGATGTGCCTGGCGTTTTCTGCAGTGCTCGTTCGAGATCGTTGACGATCTCACTCACCCCTTGCTCAGCTGTTTCTTGGAGAAGCTGCAGCTCTCAGCTTCTCTCTGGCAGGTGAGAGATGGAGACGCAGACAGGGCCTGGGACCCAGGGCTGAGCAGCTGCTGAGTGGGGGCCCCGGGTCATCCTCTTTCTGCTCCGTGACCCTTCGGCGGCCCTGTTTCCTCAGACCTGTTGTTGAGATGATCTTGTGGTCGCATTAGATTTTCCTGTAATTGCAGTTTGTCCTGGCCTGACTCCCACTGCCTGGGTTTTTTTTCCCTGCGCTGTGATCTTCAGCTGTGACTTTCCACCCATGCTGGGTTCCCCAGGCATCCTGGTGTGGCTGACAGCACGCTCGGCCAGGGAGGACATGTGCCTCGTGCAGGCGCAGCAGCAGCCCCTGTGGGTGCAGCACTACGCCCTGGTGTTGGTCGGGCCTCCCCCGGCCCCGCGAGGCGGTCTGTGACTATCGATCGGGTCTCCCCCAGCCCCGCAAGGCGGTCTGTGACTGCCGGGTCTCCTCCAGCCCCGCAAGACGGTCTGTGACTATCGATCGGGTCTCCTCTGGCCCCTGCGAGGCGGTCTGTAACTATCGATCAGGTCTCCCCCGGCCCCTGCGAGGCGATCTCTGACTGCCGGGTCCTGCGAGGTGGTCTGTGACTATCGATCAGGTCTCCCCTGGCCCCCGTGAGGCAGTCTGTGACTATCCATTGTCCACTGGGTCTCCCCTGGCCCCCGCGAGGCGGTCTCTGACTGCCGGGTCCCACGAGGCGGTCTGTGACTATCGATCGGGTCTCCCCGGCCCCCGCGAGGCTGTCTGTGACTATCCATTGGGTCTCCCCTGGCCCCCGCGAGGCGGTCTCTGACTGCCGGGTCCCGTGAGGCAGTCCGTGACTATCGATCTGGTCTCCCCCGGCCCCCTCGAGGCAGTCTGTGACTATCCATTGGGTCTCCCCTGGCCCCTGCGAGGCAGTCTCTGACTGCCGGTTCTCACGAGGAGGTCTGTGACTGCCGGCTCTCCCCCGGCCCCCGCGAGGTGGTCTGTGACTATCGATTGGGTCTCCCCTGAGCCCTGTGAGGTGGTCTGTGACTGCCGGGTCTCCCCCGACCCCCGCGAGGCGATNCGAGGCGGTCTCTGACTGCCGGGTCCCGTGAGGCAGTCCGTGACTATCGATCTGGTCTCCCCCGGCCCCCTCGAGGCAGTCTGTGACTATCCATTGGGTCTCCCCTGGCCCCTGCGAGGCAGTCTCTGACTGCCGGTTCTCACGAGGAGGTCTGTGACTGCCGGCTCTCCCCCGGCCCCCGCGAGGTGGTCTGTGACTATCGATTGGGTCTCCCCTGAGCCCTGTGAGGTGGTCTGTGACTGCCGGGTCTCCCCCGGCCCCCGCGAGGCGGTCTGTGACTATCGATCAGGTCTCCCCCAGCTCCCACGAGGTGGTCTGTGACTGCCGGGTGTCCCCCGGCCCCCGCGAGGCAGTCTCTGACCGTTGGGTCTCCCCCGGCCCCCACGAGGCAGTCTGTGACTATCGATGAGGTCTCCCCCGGACCCCACAAGGTGGTCTGTGACTATTGATTGGGTCTCCTCCGGGCCCCGTGAGGCGGTCTCTGACCGTTGGGTCTCCTCCGGCCCCTGCGAGGCGGTCTGTGACCGTCGGGTCTCTCCTGGGCCCCACGAGGCGGTCTGTGACCATTGGGTCTCTCTCGGCCCCCACGAGGCGGTCTGTGACTGTTGGGTCTCCCCCGGCCCCCTCAAGGTGGTCTGTGACTATCGATGAGGTCTCCCCCGGCCCCCACAAGGTCTGTGACTACTGATTGGGTCTCCCCTGGGCCCCGCGAGGCGGTGAACGTTGGGTCTCTCTCAGCCCCCACGAGGCGGTCTGTGACTATCGATCGGGTCTCCCCCGGCCCCCACAAGGTGATCTGTGACTATTGATTGAGTCTCCCCGGGGCCCCGCGAGGCGATCTGTGACTGTCCACTCCCAGGGGAGCTTCCTTCTTGGTCCACGCCCTCCCAGCCAGTGTCTGGCACAGGTGTGGACGCATCCCTGCAGAGGAGCTATAGACTCTCTGCCCCTGGGTGGAACCCGTGACTTGTCCTCCTGCCCCGAGGGTCCTTAAACAGTGACAGTGACGCCGTGAGCTGTGGCCGAGGCGGGCAGTCTTGGGACAGCCTCAGGAGAGGCCCCAGGCCCCACGTCCTTCCTTCTCCCTGAGTTTCTGCCCTTGCTGTCCTGCCGACTCAGCTGGACGCAGGTTTCAGACAGTCTCCTGTCCCCTGGCGAGACGCAGACTTCTCTCACACTGGGCCCGGTCGTCAGTGCCCTAAGCTGGCTGTCGAAACGACGCTGATTTATCTACTCTGCTTGCTTATTGGCTGCACCGGGTCTTCAGTGTGGCATGCGGGATCTTGGCTCCCCAGTCAGGCATCAAACCTGGGTCCCCAGCACTGGGAGTGCAGTCTTAGCCTCGGGCCACCAGGGAAGAAGTGATGGCAGGTGGAGAGCCTGGAAGGTCCGGGGTGCGGACGTAGAGAGCTGCCGGCGACCGCTGCCTTGGCCTCCTGGTAGCTCGTGACGAGGCCAAGCTGCCCTGTCACAGGGCTGTGTAACGTCGCGTGGAGAAGGGGCCCGGGTGAGCTGCATGCCCCGGGCCTCAGTTCTGACCTTTTCCTCCCGGAGAGCAGGAGATCCCCAGGACGCGATCCCCTCTTGGGTTCTAAGCCTCTCCTGGAGAGCAGGAGATCCCCAGGACGCGATCCCCTCTTGGGTTCTAAGCCTCCCACGTGTCCACTGCTGAAGCTGCTCCTTGGCTGCTGCAGGGACGTCGACATCGAACGGTTTTGCAACTACGTTTGTCGCTTTGCGTTCAGTGTGTTAGTCGCTCAGTCGCGTCCGACTCTTTGCGACCCCATGGACTGTAGCCGGCCAGGCTCCTCCATCCGTGGGATTCTCCAGGCAAGAGTACTGGAGTGGGGTGCCATTCCCTTTTCCAGGGCATCTTCCCAACCCAAGGACTGAACCCGAGTCTCCTGCATTGCAGGTAGATTCTTTACCATCTGAGCCACTGAGAAGGCAATGTAGCTAAGAATACAAAATAAATTCAGGCAGCAGCTGGACTCCGGAGCTCAGTGCATCTGTCTGCCGGTTGGAGGGAGGGACCAGGCCGGGGTGGGGGCAGACTCCCGACCCTCGGTCTCTCCATGTTCCCACGTACCGAGGTGCAGCTGAGCAACGGGAACCCTGACCACCAGCTCTTTCTTCAGCCCGTGGGCTCCCCTGTGTTGGGCGAGGCACCCAGCCCTGTCTGCCTGGCTCGTCTCCTCCATGGCTGCTCGCCCCCCACCCCTGCTGGTGGGGAGCACGCGAGGGCCCTCCAAGAGCCCATCAGCACAGCGCTCCTCGGGGTTCGGATCCGGGAGGGACCAGAAAGCTGCACTCTGCAGAGGAGGCCTGAGCCCTGTGCTCCAGCCAGTCTGGGCCTGGCCCTGGGGGCATGCCCACCACTGCCGCCCTCTCGCCCTCAGGCCAGGCCACGTTCTGGAGGACTCATGACGGGCCACCCCTGCCTGCTGCCGTGTGAGTGCAGGGGGGCCTCCCGGGGGTCAATCGGCAGCGCGTCCTTCAGCCAAGCCAGCGAAGCGCCGCGGTCCTTTTTCTCGGGGCCGTTCTCCTCATAGAAGGTGAGCGAGGGGGCTTTACCTTAGTTGGATGCACAAAGGAAAGAGTGGGCTTGGCTGTCCCATGTGGCACTGGAGAGATTCATTCTCCTGAAGAAAGCTGCGTGTGAGCATCAGTGCCTCCCTGCTGTTGATTGCGGACGGCAGGGGACGTTTCTACTCCTGGGCTTCACACCGAGCTCTGGCCGGCCGGCGGAGGACCAAGGAGGAGAGGGCAGGCTGTGAAGCCTCGCTCGGCCCTCAGTGGCTGAGTTCCACACAGGGCTCGTGGTCTGGGAAGACGGGCCCATGCGCGGGCTGTCTGTGGGAGGCTGGGTATCTCTTAGCTGTGGTGACAGCGTCTTCCTTGTCGCCCCCTCGTAGCCTGGAGACCAGGGCGGGTCATGACCCTGGCCCTGAGGTCACTTAGGAGGGCCATGGCCCCCAAACCCAGGTCCCTCCATGCAGCAGGCCCGCCTGCCTTGTCTAGTGTCCAGTCCTCGTCCAGGTGGTGCCCTGCATGGCTGCCTTGGGTGGCAGTGGGCACTCTGGGCGTCTGGATGCCTCTGATGGTGAGGCTTTTATCTTAACGCTGCACAAGAAAGTGGAAGTCGCTCATTCGTGTCTGACTCTTTGTGACCCCATGCACCATAGCCTGCCAGACTCCTCTGTTCATGTAATTCTCCAGGCCAGAATATGGAGTGGGTTGCCATGCCCTCCTCCAGGGGATCTTCCTGACCCAGGGATTGAACCCAAGTCTCCCACATTGCAGGCAGATTCTTTACCAACTAAGCCATAAGGAAAGCCCAAGAATACTGGAGTGGGTTGCCAGCCCCTCCTCCAGGGGATCTTCCTGGCCCAGGGACTGAACCCAGGTCTCCTGCGTTGCAGGTGGATTCTCTACCGTCTGAGCCACCAGGGAAAGCCCTTATTGCTAAACTCCCTCAAATGTCAGCTGAGGATATCTGCTGTGGTCTTCGTGACTTAGGGTTNCTGGAGTGGGTTGCCAGCCCCTCCTCCAGGGGATCTTCCTGGCCCAGGGACTGAACCCAGGTCTCCTGCGTTGCAGGTGGATTCTCTACCGTCTGAGCCACCAGGGAAAACCCTTATTGCTAAACTCCCTCAAATGTCAGCTGAGGATATCTGCTGTGGTCTTCGTGACTTAGGGTTTTTCCTTGAGACATTCATGGAGCAGTCTTCTCTGTCTGCTACTTCAGCGCTGCGGGAACCATGCCATCACCCCCTCCTTTCTGAGCTCTGTGTCCCCGGAGAGGCCTGGCGCACCCCTGGGATGAGGCTGGCCCTGGCCCTGAGCTCCCCCCCCCGCCCCCGCCCC
>SJYA01000390.1:483638-499858 GCA_006410615.1 Neotragus moschatus
GGAGTGCCTGGTGGGGTCAAGTGGGGGCTGCTGGCAGCCGGCGGAAGGACTGGGGGGGCCCACTCTGGGCAGCTCAGGGCAGCGTCCGGCGGGCCAGGCCCCTCCCGGACGCCTGGAGGCCTCGCTGAGCACCTCTGGCTGCCCCGCGCCCGGGGTGCAGGTCTCTGCCTCTGTGAAATGTGGTGAACTCAGCTTGCCCACAGACCTCGAGCCTCCTGCAGGAAATGTCAGGTGGCCACGGGCGGTGGCTTCTTACCCTCGTCTAACAGATGAGAACATGCCCGTCACTGTTCCTTTCCAGAACGTGATCCTCCAGTGGTTCACGGGTTCCAGACTCTGTGGAGACCCTTCTGGAAATGGCCTGGGTTCTTGGCTGTGAGCTTCGCACCGGCCTGCTTGAAAAGCTCGCGGAAGGGTTTCCTTCTCAATAGGAAAGCCCCGCCGGGAGCCGCTCAGGTCACAGCGTGTTCCTGCGACCAGGGCCCGTCCCGCAGAGCCACAGAGGGACGCGGGCGCCTAGTTCTGAGTACGGACGCTCCTCGGGGTCCTCAGTCTAGTGTATATAAAGTGACCGCCCACGCATGGAGTGCTATCTGGGTGCTGGGCTACGCTCAGTGTGTTAAAGAGCGTCTTACACCTTCCTCGGAGCACTTCTATAAAAGAAGGCGCGGGTGGTCCCCGAGATAGGAGGTTCGACTTGACGATGGCGTGAGAGTCATTTGAGGTCAATAGAAACCGTACTTTGAATGCTGGTTTCTGCTCTTTTCCGGGTCAGCGGTGGGTCCGACCCCGTCTTGTGATGCCGGGCAGGGCGGCGGCCCCCGTCAGCCCCGTAATCCCGGGGAAAGCAGCCGATACACTGACAGCCATTCTGGTTTCCAGTCTCAGTGTTCACCACATCACATGAGATAGCCAACACCTTACTGTAAAGTGGGCTTTGTGTTTGACGGTTTTGCCTGACTGTAGGCTGATGTTAAGTGTTCTGAGCACCTTTAAGGTAGGAGGCTAGGCTGTGATGGTCACGAGGTCACGGTATCAAGTGCGCGTTTGACTGACCATATTCTCAACTTACCAGGATGCAACCCCGTGGTAAGTCAAGGGGGATCTGGGCTTTTAGGACTCCATTTCACAGATGAGGAAACGGAGGCCCAGGGACAGTGAAGGACTGGCCCAGGCCATCCCATGGCGGGGTCCCGCCCGGGCAGGGCCTGGACACAGCACGGCCACTTGCGTCTGGGTGGACAAGGGGCCTCACTGGCGTCTGCTGCTGGGTCTGTGTGCTCTCCGCCTGCGGACATCAGAAACGAGGGCGGGAGTCCTGGTGCTGACGGAGCGGGATTCCGTGGAACTGTGTGTGCAGCAGGTCCTTAATCCGGGTCCTGGGAGGAGGCTGTGAAGCACGGGGACATCTTTGTTCTATTCTGCGTGTTCTAGCAGAGAGCTTGGAAAAACCCACCGGCAGCGTCCGGCAGGCCAGCTGCCGTCATGAGGAAATGCTCTGAGTAAGGAGAACGTCGGAAGCCGTTCTCTCGCGCAGGTGTTGCCCTTGACGGTAGAAAAGCGTGTTTAGAGCCGCAGGTGGTGATGGCGCCGTGGAGCTGCGTTGTGTAGATGAGGCGGGGGCTGCCAGGGGGTGGGCGGACGCGGCCTTCTGACCGGGGTCCCAGGGTCTCCCTGTGCGGCCCTCTGCCCTCCCGGGCCCCTCGCCTGGGTCCCGGCAGTGGCCGCTGCGCGCCACCGGGAGGCCGCTGTCATCTAGGTCTCAGGCTCGGCGGTGTTTTGTTTCTAAATGTGACCCCTTCTTCACATTCCCCAAAATAGCCCTGCTCCCGAGGGTCCTGGGTTTGGCCGCAGCCCGGCTGAGGGCATGGAGCCCGTTCTAGGACCTGGACTGTGCACCCAGGGCCCTTCTCCTACTTGGTGTCAGGTTTGCAGACCCTGCTGGGCGGGTGAGGCTGGAAGAGAGCAGAGCATGCAAGGCCTGGCTTGCAAAGTGACAGCTGACCCCTTGGTCGTGGAGGCTGCCCTGCACTGTTGCTCCTGGAGCGTGGACTGGAGGCCACGGACAGGCCGCCCCCAGCCCTGCAGCCCCTCGGCCCTGCTGCTGCCCGCTCAGCATTGGGCTCGTAACATCCAGTGCATCTCAAGCCTTGTCCAGAAGCTTCTCCCTGTGAGCAGCCCCTGCCCGGCACAGGGCTTGGTGGGGCACAAGGCTGGATCATCAGTTGTCCTCCGATGCGGGGAAGTCCTGCCTTGGCTTTCACAGCCCCTCTACCCCTGCTCACTGTTCAGAACCGGACGGGGGTGTGGCTGGGCTCTGCTGTGTCCGGCGGCCTCAGTCCCGCCGTCCTGCTGTCAGCCCAGCCCTTGGGGGCTCGTGGGGCAGGGGCCCAGCCCTGATGCTGAGCAGATGTCCTGTGGCTTGTTTGGAGTGAAGACTGTGTTTTCCAACGTGTGCTTCACGTGCAGTCATGAAGGCTGTGAAGCTCGGGTGTGGGGCCCAGACGTGTATTCACTCAGGAAGGAGCCCGCAGGCTTGGAGCAGGGGGTCAGGGAGGCTTTTGGGCCATGGCACTCAGCTTGACACTCAGTAAGCGAAGAGCCTGGCCAGGTCACCTCTCAGGTCCTGGCACCCATTGTGGAAGTCAGCTTCTGGGTCATTACCACTGACCTCAGGGCCCAGGTCGGCGGCTCACATCCGACCAGTGGACCCTGAGAGTCACTGAAAGCCTAAGCACAGTGCACAAAGGGGTGGGAAATAAGAGCAAAAGAAGTGGAGACCAGGGATTTGTTCAGAAAAGTGACTTCCTGGGGGAAGAGCTGGGATGCCTGTGACCCCACACTCGTCTTCAGTTTCCAGGAGCGAGACTGACTGGCCTGCCAAATTCTTAGATCTTGAGTCCCCAAAGCATCGTTTCAGTACTTAGACATTAGGCCAGACCGCCCAGGGCACGGGGAATAATCCCCGCTGTGGGATCACCGTCGAGGGAGTTCACCCACAGGAGTCCATTCATCTGGTTGCTTCTGTGTCCCGGCTGCCCGAAGGCTCAGCTTGCTGCTGTCCAGCTTCATGGCCTGTGAGAACAGTGACCGCCGTGTCCCCAAAAGCCTCCAGATAAAGGGAAGTGGAAAAGTGTTTGCCGAAGATTCACCTGTACAAACTCAAAAGTGTGTGTGTGTGTATTTATACTTGAAATACAGGCTTGATTGTTCCATTGGTCTGTCATTGTTCATTTGCTAAGGTGTGTCCAACTCTTTGTGACCCCGTGGACTGCAGCATGCCAGGCCTCCCTGTCCATCACCATCTCCTGGAGCTTGCTCAAACTCATGTCCATTGAGTCAGTGATGCCATCCAACCATCTCATCCTGTCTTCCCCTTCTCCTCCTGCCTTCAGTCTTTCCCAGCATCAGGGTCTTTTCCAGTGAGTCAGCTCTTTGCATCAGGTGGCCAAAGTATCAGAGCTTCAGCCTCAGTGTCAGTCCTTCGAATGAACAGTCAGGGTTGATTTCCTTTAGGATTGACTGCTTTGATCTTCTTGCAGTCCAAAGGGCTCTCAAGAGTCTTCACCAACACCACAGTTTGAAAGCATCAATTCTTTGATGCTCAGTCTTCTTTGTGGTCCAGCTCTCACATTTATGCATGACTACTGGAAAGCCCCCAGCTTTGACTGCCCCGAGAGCCCCACTGCTCTAGGGATGGCTGGGATTTAATAACTGGGTGACGTGAAGCTGCACGTGCGCAATAATTTGAACATTATCGAAAGCCAAACGAAGTTTTTATTTACTCTGCCTACAAAGCTGTGAACTTCTAGAATTCATTTTGCAATGCTTTTTCGATAGTTCATGCAGAAAGTGTTGAAGACAAAGATAGCCCGACTCCCACATCACCTGCCCATGTGTCTGCCCTCACCTTGAGAAACGCGGCATCTGCAGCGTGTGTGAGCACTGACCGCTAGGTTACTGTCCTTACAGTTACAGAACATGGCAGAAGCAGTCAGATGAGCGTGACTACATTTATGCCACTTAGATGGATTTATCCCTAGTGGTGAAGAACCCACCGGCCAATGCAAGAGACAAAAGAGTCAAGGGTTCGATCCCTGGGTCAGGAAGATCCCCTGGAGGAGGGCATGGCAACCCACTTCTGTATTCTTGCCTGAAGAATCCCATGGACAGAGGAGCCTGGCAGGTTACAGACNTTATGCCACTTAGATGGATTTATCCCTAGTGGTGAAGAACCCACCGGCCAATGCAAGAGACAAAAGAGTCAAGGGTTCGATCCCTGGGTCAGGAAGATCCCCTGGAGGAGGGCATGGCAATCCACTTCTGTATTCTTGCCTGAAGAATCCCATGGACAGAGGAGCCTGGCAGGTTACAGACCATGGGGTTGCTCGTTAGACAGGACTGAAGTGGCTGAGCACACATGTGCACACTGTCTGCACTTGAAGAAAGGAACCCTAATTGCCTTCAGCATGTGCCCTCGAGGCAGTGGCTGTGTCTGCCTCACAGGCAGGTCTTGCTAAGACCAGACCGGGGCCTGCAGGCCAGGTCCTACCCTCTACATGCCCTCAGCCCACTACTCCAAATGCCCTTTGCTAGGCTAGAGGGAAGGGGCTCACCCCAAGACTTTGGCTCCAAGTCATCTGCATTTTTATAGGGCTTTTTTTGTTTTTGAATCCTATTCCTCTGAGGGTAGAGGCTCTCACTGTCCTTCCTAATCCTCATCTAACAGTTTAGAAAACAGTTACGCCGCTGTCCATGGGCACGGGGAGCAGCCCTGGGGCTCTTGATTCCGGGGGCCTCAGCACAGGAGCCTGGCAAGGGGGAAACACTCCTGGGCCAGCTCCTCTTTTAAAACAGCCTCTGTAAGGGGCAGGGCGTTTAGAGGACTTGAGCGGTTAATTCACCTCGAGTGTTTAGGATGTTCTTCTGTGTGTTCTGTCATTCCATCTGAGCCTCGCGGGAGCCCCAAGAGAGTTAAGCCGGGCCTGGTGCGCGTTAATCTGCTTTTTCAAATTATTAATAATGAAAGTGACACCAGGCTGCCTTCCAGTATCACTTCATGCTCACGACCAGTTTACAGGCTTAGCACGTGTGATCCTCATAGGAAGTAAGAAGATTCCTGCTCCAGGGGCTGGCTGGGCTTGTGAGCTCCCGCTGGATGGAGCAAGGGCCCCCAGCTCCAGCTGCTGTGCTCCCCGTCCGTCCTGGGCTGTGCTCCCTGTCCTGCGCCGATCCTGTTCACACCTGGGGTCCACTCAGGTAGACCTGCAGAGGTCAGTGGTCACTGGCAGGCAGCCGGGCTGGGGTGCAGGCCGTTCGGTCCCAGTGCCGGGCTTTGCCCCTCCATGGGTGCTCAGCAAGGCAGGGGGCAAGGCGAGACGGGTCAGGGAGGACCTGGGAGACCTAGGAGGCAGAGAGAAGGGAGCGAGGCCCTGATGCTGGACTGTGCCGGGGACACCAGGGCAGGGGCCTCCCAGGAGACTGAGTGAGCACAGGGCCAGCGTCCATGCAGGACACGTGACAGCCAGCGCTTCCATTAGGAATAAGAAACGAGGCCTCTGGTCGCTGTGGGACGCAGTTTACAGATGATGACTTGGACGGCGTTCCAGCCCACCTGGACACTTTCACTTGATGGGCAACTCATGGAAGCAACTCAGTGCGTTGGTTTTCTCAACTGTGAGTTTAAAAAAAAAAAAGCTGAAAACTCTGTGATGACAAGTGATTTCAAGAAGAGAACAAAGCAAAACAGCTGGGAGATAAACGGAAGTAGACCTGGCCCCCGAGGCTCGGGCTGTGCTCAGGATGGCCGGCCTCTACCCCGGGGCAGGCCACACCAGAGACCTTTAGGGGTGATTGCAAAAGAGTGGGAAATATTTCCCTTTACAGAGGACAGGTCTTGAGGAGAGGAAGTGGAATTTTAAGCAGGCACTACAGAAAGACAAACATAAACACACTAGAGTAGATAAAAAAGTAAGAAACAGCTCCTTCAAATCGTCAAGCCCTAAGGGCTTCCTGGGAGCCCAGTCCTTAGACCACCGCACACCTGTCTTTGCTCTAGTCCCCATGCCAGGGCTGAGCGGTGGGGGGGCAGGCCTGGCCAGCGTCCCCCACACTAAGGTGGGGTGCCCCCCATTACCTGGGCGTCTGGGTGCCCTCCCAGGCCTCTCTGGCTCTGTTGCCCGTCTTGGGGCACCAGTCTTCACGTGCTAAATTCGCAGCAGGCCACCCTGGGGAAGAGTGGGTGTTGTCTCTTGGGTGCTGTGATCACCCTGGCCTCCGCAAGACGCACGAGCCCTGGTTGGACGCTCGGCTCAACAGCCTCACCAGCAGCGGCCCCTTGGCAATGGCTCCATCTTCTGCTCGCGTTTTTTTGTAAAGAAGCAAATGGATGAAGCGCCAGCAGGACTGAGATGTGCCGGCCGGTGTGGAGAGCCCAGCATGGCCTCTCTTGCTCGTGGGGACTTGAGGAGCAGGAGGAGGACAGTCCCTCTGGGGGACACACGGGAGGGACGTCCTGCAGGAGTGAGAAGCTCATAGACTCAGACGCACCCCGAAGCCCACTGTTGCTCCTGATAGTGGCCAAGATGGAGGCTGACTTGTCAGGATGCGGGCGCGGGGAGGGGGCCTGCCTTCACCAGGGGTCCTCCGGCTGGTGTTTACAGGCTATGGAGACAGCCCCCCCTCCCCCACTGCGGGGGTGCTGGTGCCCGCCCCAGCGGCTTAGGTGCAGGCGTCTGGCCCTGCGGGGGGGTGGGGGCAGGGAAGGGACAGGGCAGCCCTGGAGGGGTGGAGGGGCACGCCCGGCGTCGGGGNAAAGCACCCCGCTCCTTTGCGGCTAACGGAGCCCTGTTCACTTTGCTGTTGTCGTTTGGTCGCTCAGTCGTGTCTGACTCTTTTGCAACCCCATGGGGTGTTGGGAGCTGGGAGACCGAGCTTATGGAGGGGTGTCTTTAGAGGCCAAGCAGAGCCACCTGGGGCCGCCAGCCCTGGGCCTGTATCAGGCTGGTGGTCTTGGGTGTTGCTCCAGGTCCTTGTGGGCTCTCGTGTCCGGCGGGTGAAGTCAGGGCCCACCTCACAGCCTTGCTGCTCCTGACTGGGGGTGACTGCCTTGCTGCTGCTGGGGCCCCTCGCCTCGAATCGTACTCATCCTTTTATTTTCTGAAGCACGGTCCTGGGCACATGGTTGGGATTCACTGGAGGCTTAGTGAGCATGTGGACATTCACTCTTGCCATCTCCTGTTTGACCACTTCCAATTTGCCTTGATCCATGGACCTAACATTCCAAGTTCCTATGCGATATTGTTCTTGACGGCATCGGACTTTACTTCCATCACCAGTCACATCCACAGCTGGGCGTTGTGTTTGCTTTGGGTTCCGTCTCTTCATCCTTTCTGGAGTTATTTCTCCACTCTTCTCCAGTAGCATATTTGGCACCTCCTGGCCTGGGGAGTTCACCTTTCATTGCCATACCTTTTTGCCTTTCATACTATTTCATACTGTTCAAAACACAAACAAGTGGCGTGCAAAAACTGTTCCTCCAAAATTACGACTTGCCCACGCCAAGAAGAGCCTTTCTTTTTGTAGTTAACGCTGATTAAAAACAGGATACCAAGGAAACCCTGCCAAACCTCTAGGTCATGGAGGTCATGTTGGATCGTTCCTTTCTGTCACTTTTTTCTCCTGACAGTGAATTTTCTTATTTAAAATTGTGATAAAATACACACAACATAAAATTTGCCATTTTGGCTGTTTTTAAAACTTTATTAGACTCTGGGTTTTTAGAACACTTTCAGCTTTATGGGAAAACTGAAACATGACAAAGAATCCCCATATACCCGCTCCCCGGCACTCAGTTCTTCTGTCGTCAGCATCTCGCATCAGTGTGGCACGTTTGTCATCGTCGCTCAGTCGTGTCCAGCCCTGCGACCCTGTGGATGGTTCCCCTGTCCTTCGCCATCTGCTGGAGCTTGCTCAAACCATTGAGTCGGTGACACCATCCAACCATCTCATCCTCTGTGGCCCCCTCGCCTCTTGTCCTCAGTCTTTCCCAGCATCAGGAACCAATGTGTGTGTGCCGACTCACTGTGTCGTATCGGACTCTCTGCGACCCTAGGCCCGCCGGGCTCCCCCGTCCATGGGATTCTCCAGGCAGGAGTGCTGGAGTGGGTTGCCACTTCCTTCTCCAGGGGATCTTCTCACNGTCTTTCCCAGCATCAGGAACCAATGTGTGTGTGCCGACTCACTGTGTCGTATCGGACTCTCTGCGACCCTAGGCCCGCCGGGCTCCCCCGTCCATGGGATTCTCCAGGCAGGAGTGCTGGAGTGGGTTGCCACTTCCTTCTCCAGGGGATCTTCTCACCCAGGGGTCGAACTCAGGTTTCCTGCGTTACAGGCAGATTTTTCACCATCTGAGCCGCCAGGAATGCCCCAGGGAACCGATACCGACGCATGGTCATTCTGTGTGACTCTGTAATGACAGACACGCGACACCGTGCGTGTGCCAGGCCCGCAGGACTGTGCCCCGAGGGGGCTTCAGGCCCTCCTGGGACTGTCCGTTCTGTCTCTCACAAGGAAGTCTTTGGTTGCTGTGGGTGGTGCAAGGCAGGGGTCGGTTCCATTTTCTTGATCACGAGCTATCCCACGCCTCCCTGCTCTGTCCCTCTCCTCCAAGGGTCCCAGCGCCCTCGGGCCTGACCCCGCAGATGGAGTTCACTGGACATGTTCCTCTAAAAACTGAATTGGAAACTTGACTGGAATTGCATTGAACACACAGGTGAGTTTGGGGAGAATTGGCATCTTTATCACATCTTCCCCTTTCTTTGTCTGCTTGCTCTTTCATTGATTAGATCTTTTAATACATTTTTCATAATTTTCTTCATACAGACCTTGCACATTTTAGGTTGTATTTATGTGTGCAAAGTGGAAAGTGAAGTCGCTCAGTCGTGTCTGACTCTTTGCGACCCCATGGACTGTAGCCCACCAGGCTCCTCTGTCCGTGGAATTCTCCAGGCGAGAATACCAGAAACCGTTCCCTTCCCCACGGGGTCTTGTTGACCCAGGCACTGAACCCGGGTCTCCTGCACTGAGGTGGATTCTTTACTCTCCGAGCCACCAGGAAGCCCTATAACGTTAAGATACTTTTTCTTTTTTTTTTTTTAAAGCAATTTGTGCATTTCATCTAAATTTTCACTTTGGTAGCAATGGAGTTTTTCAGTGATATTTTCTGGTAGTTTTGAGTCTCTGCTGGATTTGTAGTTACGCACCCATATCCTTCTTTCTGAGTAATCTCTGTTAGGTTTTCAGGAACCAGGTCTTGATTCTCAGAGGGCTCAGCTGTTAGTAAGCGCAGGCTTAGGGTTTCTCGGCTTCCTCCTCTTTGCTCTGGCGCTGTCTGCGTTCTCCCTTTTGTCTCTGGGGTTGGGTGGGCTGCTCACCCCTTCTCAGTCCTCCTCCTGTGGAAAGCGACACGTGTCCGTGGAATACGGTGTGTTGCGCATCCACGCTCAGCGTTCTTACTTACATTCTGTCACCGTGATCGTACCCACCCGCGCTGTGATGGCAGAAGGCACTCACCGCCATGGTCTTCCTACTGAGCACACAGCCCCCCATCCAGGCCATCCCCACCAAGGGACTCGACAGACCACCTGACCCACCCTCCCCAAGTGCCAAGGCCGCCAGCAACAAGGAGCGTCCTGGGCCCTGGGACAGCCGAGGGACCGAGGGGACGTGATGACTGAATGTCACTTAAGTCCTGGGTGGGGTCCTGGGACCGCAGGAGGGTGTTGGGGGGAAACAGAGGAACCGGAGCAAAGTACAGGCCTCAGTTAACGATGGCAAGTCCCTGCTGGCTCACTCGCCACTAATGCTGTGTCCCTGGGAGCTCTGCTGGGAAAGAATCCGCCTGCAGTGCAGGAGACCCCGGATCAAGTCCTGGGCCGGGAAGATCCGCTGGAGAAGGGAAGGCTACCCACTCCAGTATTCTTGCCTGGAGAATCTCATGGACAGAGGAGCCTGGTGGGCTACAGTCCATGGGGTCCCGAGAGTTGGACATGACTTAGTGACTAAAGGGAGAGAGAGAGGCACACATACATGTACATGTGCACAGATACACACGGGGACAANCCACTCCAGTATTCTTGCCTGGAGAATCTCATGGACAGAGGAGCCTGGTGGGCTACAGTCCATGGGGTCCCGAGAGTTGGACATGACTTAGTGACTAAAGGGAGAGAGAGAGGCACACATACATGTACATGTGCACAGATACACACGGGGACAAGACGTGGAGGACTCTGGAGTCACTGGTAACAGTGGGCACCTTGGGGTGCGTCTCTGGGTCAGCAGGGGCTCCGGGTCCAGGCGGAAGGCCCGTGTTGACCCCTCGCAGGGCGGTCTCCCGCCCTCTGCGCTGCCGTGAGGTGGTGCTGAGTCGGGGCGGGTGGGGGCAGCAGCACCTGCGTCATCCGTCATTGCCCCTCGGAGGGACCAGCGGGCTGGACTCAGTCATCGCACCCAGGCCGTGCCCAGAAGCAGCTCTGTGCTGCTCCAAATCCTTGGGGGACGTTCACCTGCAGGGGACTTGGGGCAAAGGTGTTTGGGTCCTAAGCTGGCTTCCTTTGGCTGAGTGTCGCAGAGGGACACGGCATGCTGGCCCCTGCCTCTGTCCCTGCCTCGAGGGCTGATTACAAACGGGAGAATGTGAGGGAAGAATTTCCAGATGACCAACACGTCTTCCAGGGCTGACAAAGCAGAGCCGGGCGTGTCTCAGGTGTGTCCGAACTTTGATCACCGTTCAAGACGCTGACAAGCCTGGAATCCCAGAGCTCTTGGAGACATGTGCTCTAGGTGGAGGGTTTCAGAGTCCTCCCCTCTCTGGGTTCCTATAACAAGGAGACACTTGCGAGCAGGGACTGCGCCCTTCCCACGTGGAAACCATCTCCAGGGACTCTGGGGCATGGGGAGGGAAACGCAGACTCTCACGGCTCTTGGCCTCAGCGAGACGGTTGTCAGCCGTCCTCCAGAAGGCNCCCCTCTCTGGGTTCCTATAACAAGGAGACACTTGCGAGCAGGGACTGCGCCCTTCCCACGTGGAAACCATCTCCAGGGACTCTGGGGCATGGGGAGGGAAACGCAGACTCTCACGGCTCTTGGCCTCAGCGAGACGGTTGTCAGCCGTCCTCCAGAAGGCGTGGAGCGGCCGGCGCCCGGCCGGCACGCGCCCGCTCTCCCTGGAGGCTGCCCTCCGGTCACTCAGGCAGCCGGCTCTGCGCGGTCCGGGGCGCATCTGCCCCCAGGGGGAGATGCGCATTCCCTTTCCTGCTTTCCCGTCTCTCCCGCAGCCCGGGCGGTTTCCCTCCCAGGTCACCTGCTCCCCGGAGGCCTTCGTTGGTAGGTTGGCGGCTTCGCTGCTGCTGCTGTCTCTGTTTCAGGCTCGCTCCACCGCCTGCCTCTCCCGGCCTGTGGCCGGACCAGCCCCGTCTGTGCTGCATGTGGGGAGGGGCTCCAGGTTCTGCCGGGACTGGCTATGAAGTCACGAGAGCGAGACCGAACCCCAGCTTTGCTGTTTAGATAGCAGGTGCATATCTAGTTTCCTGTGGCCTCGACTTCCCTAATCTGTAAGGTGGGCATAATGAGACCCAGTTCACGTTTATTCTGAGGTTTTGGGAGGGGTGTGAGTATAAACGTGCACCTTGGTGCAGTGTGGACAGTCTGTTTCCTGGACTGTTAATAACGCAGTCAGTTGCTGTGTGTCTTCACCACCTCTGCGGGCACAGATCTCAGGCCTGGGTCTTGATGAAGGACTGTGAGTCATGACTTTGTTTTTGCAGGTGAAGGCTGGTTTTGAGTGAAAGTGTCCGGAGACCTGTGCCCTGGGGTCTGGAGGAGGCCCTGGGGGGCTGCTGCTGTGCTGAGGCTGCCCTGGGCACCTCCCTGCCTCGCCCCTGCCCTGTCCCTCCCGTCTGGTGCCTGCAGTGACCCCTGACGGCAGCCTTCTCTGGTTAAAGAGAGAGGATGCTGCGTGTGCAGCTACAGGCAGGGAAGCCGGCTTTGCAGAGAGGTCTAGAACTGTCTGAGGAGGCAGGTTGCAGCAAGCCCGGCATGTTACTGGGACATAAGGTCCAGACACGTCACTGCACTGGAGTACTTTTTTTCTTTGCAAGTGAGATCGTCAGGATTTCTACAATGCTCCTGGTAGCAGAGGCACCTCTTTTGGGGGGACACCCCCTCTCTGTGGGAGCTCACTCAGAGATAACTGGGCCACACGGTTCCTGGGGCCTGACACTCTCTTGTGGGTCTGTGTTTCTTTTTTCTCATTAGAAGATGTGACGGTCTGAAGCCCATGGCGAGCACACACCGTTTCTCAGGAGCCCCGCAGCCTCCAGGTGGGCCCGGCCCGTGGGGAGCCAGGGCACGGGTGGCACCACGTCTTGGGGAGAAGAGTTGTCTGATGTATCTCCCAGTCCAGAGAACCTGGGCTCTTGGAGTCACCGCAGACCGTCTGGGGCGGGTGGCCTCGCTGTAGGAGAACCAGCCAGCCTTCAGTCCACAGGCCGAGTGCTGGTGGGAGCAGAGGGCCTGGGGCAAGGGGCTGCGTGCCCTGGGGCCGGGGGGGCAGGGGCAGCTTTTAAGGTGCCCAGACAGGCCCGGTAGCGTGCAGAAGCACCCCAGAAACAGAGGTCTCTGCTTTGGACTGTTTCCTAAAAGTTCATCAAGGACGTTGAGAAACGCCTTTGGGTGTGTGGCGGGCTCAAGGTGGGTCGCGGTTGTGCTGGAGACGTCAGCATCTCTGCTAGGCCCGCCCACGCCCCAGAGGGAGTGGCCCTGTACCCCCACCCGCGCCCTGGCCCCACCCTGCGCCCCCATCGCCCACCTCCCCTCCCAGCCTTGGTCCCACCCCTGTGAAGTAAGACACAGGAAATGGGAGAGAAAGGCTGTGCCGTCCTTTGGGGGAAGCGAGAGGAACCGAGAAGCTGGTGCTCGGCCTTCAGCGGCCGCCCCCCACCCCCCAGCCGCGCGGCGGAAGCTGCTGTGGCGGCTTCTGTTCCTCCTCCGCAAGCGTGCGGCCCCCGCTGTGCCCGGCGAGGGGCTGCCTGGCCTGCTTCCACAGGCCGACAGCGAGGAAGGAGGGGGTCCCAGAACGCCTTCCGGGCCCGGCCCCCGGTGCGTCCCAGGGCGTCTGCGGAGGCAGATGGAGCGCCCGGGAGGCAGCTGACTCCTGGACGTGTCCCCAGCGCCCGGGGGGTGCATCTGGGCGTTTGCCCAGGGGTTGTGGTGGGGTTGGGGTCTTTGGGGGCATTCTGTAAAAGAGGTCCAAGAGTGACGATGGCGTCAGCCCTGGCCCGCTCTGTCCTCCCCAGCCTGGCTGCTCAGACCGCTCGCCGGGCTGCGTGCGCGGAGCCGGCAGCTCCCACCTCCCTCGGTGTTCCTGACCAGCTTTGGGGGAGGCTCCCGGGGCCCTGGAGAAGGACGCGGCACCCCACTCCAGTGTTCTCGCCTGGAGAATCCCAGGGACAGAGGAGCCTGGCGGGCTGCACTCTATCTGGGCACAGAGAGTCAGGAGTGAGCGACTGGTACCCCACAGCCCTACCCCCTACCGGGCCTGTCCCGTCGGCTGGGGGTCCTTGAGGGCCCCTGCGAGGGCGGTGCAGGGGGAACCTGCAGACCCCCAGGGCGCCTGTCCCACCCGGTCTGGTGAGCGGAGCTGCGGTCTGATGGCCCTGCCCGGGAAGGGGGCACGAGGGAGCGGGTAGACCCGTCAGCAGCGCAGACACTGGGCTCAGAGGCATTTTGTACCTTGTCCGCTCCCCGCCAGGCCCCCCTCGGGGCTGGGGGTCAGGCCTCCCCTTCTCGGTGGGACCGGCTCCCTCTGCCCATGGTCAGTGGACTTGTTGCCAGTGTGGTCTTTCCAGCATCATCAGGCTGGGTGTTTCCTGTGTCGGGTCCTTCTCTGGTTCTCCTCACCCCTGGAGGAGGGCATCCCCATGCCTGCGAGCGGTCCCCCAGCCCCGTGCCCTTGTGGGCCTCCCATTCCCCTTCTCTGAGCCTCCTGCCCCCTCTTCCCTCCCTACCTGAAAGCAGCCTGCCCACCCGTCACCTGCTAGGCTCCGGCTCCCTCCTCAAGCCTCAGCTCTGGGACACCCCCAACCGAGGCAAGACCCGGGGGCTGCGTCCTCCGTGCCCCTCACGCAGCCCCTCAAGGGGGCACTTGGCACTGAGGGCAGTTTCTGGGGCGCCCTCTTTTCACCTCCCCGGGGTGGTGGCTTAGTTGCTCAGTTGTGTCCGACTCTGTGACTTCATGGACTGTAACCCTCCAGGCTCCTCTGTCCATGGGATTTTCCAGGGAGGAATACTCGGTCGGGTTGCCATTTCCTCCTCCAGGGGATCTTCCTGACCCAGGGATCAAACCCTCATCCCCTGCATCTCCTGCACGGCAGGCAGATTCTTCACCACTGAGCCTCCTGGAAGGCAGGGTCCTGGCTTCTCATCTTGCCTCCTCACCCTCCCCTCACCTCCTCACCGCCCCCTGGGAGGGGGTGGTGCTGGGAAGTCGGACCAGGTTGCTGGTGTAAGAGGGCCCATTTCCCCCGGCCCGGAGTGCCCTGCACTTGGGCACATGCGCAGCAGGGCCGGCCCAGGCTTCTGGAGGCTGCCCTGTTGCACGCCTCCCTGCATCTGCCCTGCGATCCTCCCTTTGTGCTGTGCCTGGCCGCACCATCACACTCTCAGCGGCCGAGTGCACGTGTCCACGTGCAAGTTGACCCGGCAGCGCCTCCTGGAAAGGGGGACATTTCCCAGTGACTCAGCAGGCTCGCACCCGCCCCGTCTGCGTGTGCCCTGGGCCCGGACCATCGTGAATCACCCGCTTGCCTCTTGATTTGCGTCAGTCAAACCACATGTGAAGAAAGCAGCAGCCAGGGAGGTTTTGCTCGGGGATGCTGGCCCAGGATGGCCCGGGGCGGCCCCCCACCCCCTACCGGCCCTTCCCACCGCGGTGACCCAGGCGCTCTCTGCTCTTCCCTGTCCCCTCCCCACCACCTCACAGCGGCGGACAGAGTCACAGTTCTGGGAATGCTGACGGCCCAGGGAAAATCATGTCGGAAGTTGGCTCTCTTTGAAAAGATCTCTCGTAAGAACGGCTTAATTCAAAAGGGCTGTCACATGTATGACTGGATTACTCTGCTGTCCCCCAAAAGGACCAGGACGCTGAAAATCAGCTACGTTCCAACAGAAAACAAAAATTTGAAAAAAGAGGGGCTGTGGCCGTTTCTGCCCGTCTGCACCCGGCGGAGGGGATGGTCCCCACGGCCCTGCGAGCCCCCACCTTGCCACCCCGGGGGCGCTGAGCCTTGTCTGGCAGCCCTGGGTGGACATTCTGCCCCCATGCGTTGCCTGGCAGCTGTGCCCTCTGCCCGCAAGGAAGCCCCCCCAGCCAGGGGCTGGCTGAGGCAAGGCTGGGGCACCGCTGGTTTCCTGGCTTGGCTCAGTTAGTTCTGTCTGAAGCAGGCCCATGAGGTTCTCATTTTGACTGTAAATGTTACTGGTATTGCTCTCGTCCTTTAGACCCTAGCTGACGTCCACGTTCCCGGCCGCTCCCAGCTCCAGCCGCATCTGGGAGCACGACCCTGCCCTGCTGCCTGGCATTACCACCAGCACATCCCGCTCTGACCTCAGAGTGTGGTGGGCCCGGGCGTACCTGGCTTACCCGGTTCTGCCTGCTTGGCCATGACCGGAAGCGTATTCCAGGGAAGGCAAGGGATGTGGGTGCCTCCAAAGGCTTGTCTTTGGAAGTTTCTCTCTGGACCAGCTTAGACAGTGTGACCGGTCCAGACCCGGAGGCCAGGTTTGCTTCTGAGCAGCCTCCGACAGCCCGTCAGCGTCGGCCAGGAAGCAGCAGTGGCCGCCAGCTCCAGGTCCAGCCATTCTGTTGGCATCCTTCTGTTTCTATTACGTAAACTCTCCAGCGTCTACAAAGGTAGAACAGAGCCCTGAGCGACCGGGTGGCCCCCCTGGCCTCCAGACCCCCTCCAAGGCCAGTGCTGCTCGTCCGGAGCTCCTCCGTCTAGCCCTGCTGTCATATTTCTGTCCTCAGAGGTCAGGACTCTTTGTGACCTGTGGTCACCATATCATTATCCCAGGTGAAACACTGATGCTTAAAGGCAGTCGAAAGTCACTTTTTAAAATCCTTGATTATCTTAAAAGATTCCGCCTCCCCCCCCCCCCCC
>SJYA01000390.1:499996-523440 GCA_006410615.1 Neotragus moschatus
CCCCCCCCCCCCCCCGGGTGTTTTTCAGATAAGTGTTAACTGGGGTCCACATGTGGTCTCTTTCCTTGCAGTGTATTTCTTGAAGAAAGTGGCTGGTTGTCCTGGCCTGTCGAGTGTCCCCAGGTGGGACTTCACTGCTCGTACCCGGTGGTGCCTGCAGCGTGTCCCTGGCAGCTCAGGGCTCCCTTTTGGAGGCAGGAGCGCACCGGCTGCAGGCTCTGTGATGGGCAGCGTGGAGCCCAGGGGCCAGCTTCTCCCCCCAGCACCCGTCTGGCCTCCTCCCGTGGGGTCCCGAGCCTCTGGGTGAACCTTGACAAAGGGGAAGGGCTCCCAGGGCAGAAAGACCGAGGGAGGTGCTTTTTGCCTTATGACTAGCAGGGATGGAGCGGGGACCTTGACTTCCTGGTGCTCGGCCTCAGCTTTGTTGAGCTGAGCTCACGGGGCTGTCAGTGTATCCTCGGGCTGTGCAGCCGTGTTAGGTCCTCTGCCCGTTAGCATTCCCCGCCATTTGCGCCCAACCCCTGGGCAGCCCCGGGCACCTCTACCCAGGTGTCTGTGCCGGACGTTTCTTTCCGTGGAGTAGCAGTGGGCGGTCTCTCTGTCCGGCTTCCGGCATCAGAGAGTTCCAGGTCCCCACGCTGTAGCCTTTGTCACTCCCCACCCCTTTCCCGTTGCTCCAGGTACGGGGCGTGCTTGTCCAGGTTTTTGTGGGGTATTTGTTCTCAGCTGCCATGGGGATATGCCTAGGAGTGGAGTTGCTTGATCAGGTGGTAACCTTGTTTACCTGTTTGGGGGACCGTCGCATTGATCTCCTCCACCTTCCGTTCCTGCCAGCCATGTGTGAGGCCTCTGGTTTCTCCATATCGTCACCAGCACTGGCTCTTGCCTGACTTTCTGACTGTAGCCTTCCCGGGTGTTAGGTGGTGTCCCACTGTAATTTTGATTTGAGTTTCCCCGACGACTAATGATGCTTAGTGTTTTTTCGTGAGCTTATTGGCCACTTGTATATCCTCTTTGGAGAAATATCTGTTTCAGTCCCCTGCCCTTTTTTTTTTTTAGTTGGGCTATTTGCCTTTTTGCTGTTGAGAAGTAAGAGTTCTTCGTATATTCTACCTGCAACTCATTTGTCAGGCAAAGGATTTGCAAGTGTTCCATCCCTTTTCTCCGGGTTGCTTTTTCATATTCTGACTGGTGTCCTGTTCGATTCTGATGAGGTCGTTTTCTATCACCACTTGTGTCTGGTGTCCTATCAGAGCTGTTTATTGAAGTCGAGTCTGATTGACAGTGACGGTACGGCCCCCTCTTAGGGCTCCTGACACTCCGCTTGCCCGTGTCGAATGCAGACGCTACAGGGCTTCTCCGGCTGTTACAAGAAACACCTTTTCATTGCCTCGATGGGCTCTGCAGCCTCCTGACCACGATCCTCTTTCCCCACAGTTGGTTTAACTGAATGTCCGCGGGAAGATGGCCGAGTGAATTGAGGCTCCCAGAGAGAACCGAGTTTCCCTGCTGATTGCTCGTGGCCGTGGTTTTCGGTGGTTCCTGGGCACGGGATGTTGGAGTTTGGCACCCTGTTGTGAATTTTCATTGAGAGTAGTATTGCTGGTCTTGCTGACTATCCCGGCATTAGAGAGGGATTATCCCCTTCTCTCCCCAGACAAAAACTCCAGAACATTCTGCAGGCCCTGGGTACCGTACAGAGGGCCCTTCCCCTGCTGGTAGTTAACTGTGGGGCACACATCCATCACAACTCCGTACAGGGAGCTGGGCATCCTGGGTGGGGCTGGGAGTGGGCTCTGGCCCTCGATCGCTCGATGTCACTGGGCCCGGCCACCCAGGCTCACGTCTATGAAACAGGGCTGACAGCAGCCTCTGCCTGAAAGTCGGGAGGACTCACTGTTAGGGATGGAGGCTGTTGGCCTTGGGAACGGTCACCCCCAATTCAGTGCCACTTTCTGTTCTTCAGTCCCCTGAAGTGTTCTGGCCACTTGGAAAGGGAGCACATTGGACACTCAGCAGCTTGTGAAGTGTGGGTGACTCCCAAGGCAGCTGCAGTTTCTCTGGCCCCTGAAAGCGAAACACTCAACATCAGTTTCCTCCTAGGATGAGTTCTGCACCTTTCATTTCCTGCAGATACAGTTTCACGAGCAAGTTAAGAGCTGTGTGTCTTCGTAGGGTTAAGTTTTGCAAGAATTTTTTTTGAGCAGTGTAACTAATTCAGGTCTGCTGCTGTTTTAGCCACTGAGTCGTGACCCCCATGGACTGCAGCATGCCAGGCTCCCCTGTCCTCCACTCTCTCCCAGAGTTTCATGTTCCTTGAGTCAGTGATGCCATCCAACCATCTCATCTTTTACTGCCCTCTTCTCCTCCTGCCTTCAGTCTTTACCAACATCAGGGCCTTTTCCAATTTGGGTCTAGTTAATCCTGAAATCAGTCCTGAATATTCATTGGAAGGACTGATGCTGAAGCTGAAGCTCCAATACTTTAGCCACCTGAAGTGAAGAGCTGACTCAGTGGAAAAGACCCTGATGCTGGGAAAGATTGAAGGCAGGAGAAGGGGAAGACAGAGGAAGAANAAATCAGTCCTGAATATTCATTGGAAGGACTGATGCTGAAGCTGAAGCTCCAATACTTTAGCCACCTGAAGTGAAGAGCTGACTCAGTGGAAAAGACCCTGATGCTGGGAAAGATTGAAGGCAGGAGAAGGGGAAGACAGAGGAAGAAATAATTGGATGGCATCACCAATTTGATGGACATGAGTTTGAGCGAGCAGGCCCTAGGAGCTGGTGATGAACGGGGAAGCCTGGCATGCTTCGGTCCACAGAGTCACAACTGAGCGACTGAACTGAACTCGTGTTAATCCAGATATTCAGTGTTTTATTTTTTTTAAAGAAGTGTCCCTTTGCATTTTCTTTACGAAAAGCCAGACTGTCGTATGTGATTTTCTCTGTATTTAGTTTTTCCCAGTCTGCAGATATCGGTCTGAACCGTGAGCCGCCGGGCACCTCGCAGGTAATACATCCATGGTGACCTGTCAGCCAGCTGGCTGACTTCCTCGCTGACTGTTTCAGTGATTTGAAAATGCAGGCCGTTCCCTGTCTGCACGCACAGCACATTAGGGAGATTTTGAGTGTGTGCAGAACTTACTTGTAGGGGACGAGGAGCTTGGTCCACTTCCCGGGAGCTGTCAGAGCCCCAGTTAAGGTGCACCTGTTTACTTTCTTCCCCCGCAGCTGCGTGCTCCCTCTCGATCCTCCTTCGGAAGCCTTCCCCTCCTCCTCTCCGTCTCCGCCCCTCGCTGCAGCGTTTCCGGATTCTCTTTCTCGCGCTTGGTCAGCTCGCCCTTCCCTTTCCAGTGGGACACGAGGGGGCCACGGCCCCGTCTCCCGACTGGCTGGGCACGCCCCTCCCCGTCGCCACCGTGCCATCGCCGCGTTCCCACAGGTCCTGACGTGGTCCAGGCAGCGGAGGCTGGCACAGGCGCCCCGGCGAGGCTTCACGGCAGCTGACGGCCGGCGTTGCCGCCGGGCTGGGCTCCCCGGGCTGCCCCGGGGTGTCTGGGCTCTGGAGGGCCCTGGGCCCGAGGGCCGCCCTGCGCAACGAGCTCTTCCGCTCAGAGTTCCTGTTGTGTTTTGTGTCAGCTCCCCATTTAAGGGGAGAGAGCGGGCTCGGGAGCGGGCGCCTGGGAGGCCTTGGCGGGTCCTGCTGAGCCGAGGCTGAGGCGGCGGGACGCACCCCGGGCCTGTGGCCGCCAGCTCGTCCTCACACGTGGCGTGGGCGTGTGCCCTGTCGCCTTGTCTGGGGGAGGCTGCTCCCAGCTGAGAGTCATCTTCCTGTGTCCAGCCTCCATCCAGCTCAGCTTCTGAACACATGGGGGCTGGTGGGGCTGGCGAGGCAGGTGGGCCGGGGCAGGCATCCCGTGGCCGGGGCTCGGGCAAGACCGAACCCCGCCTAAGCTGGCAGGAGGGTGACGTCCTGACCTCAGTGCCTGAGCATCCCGGGCCCAGGGGCTCGGCACTTCCTGCCGCCGCCCCGTGGGGCTGGGAGGCCCTCCAATCCAGGGGGGGGGTCACTTGGAGGCTGCCCGATGCTGCCGCCCCTGTCGGAGTCCTTCTGGTGGCCGGGGTGGGAGGCAAGGGCACGTGGGTGCCTTTCATCCGTTGGGCTAAGTGCAAATGTGCACGTCGGGGTGCTTCTGAGCGGCGCTGTCCACAGGAAGGACAGGGCTACTCTAAGCTCGGCTGCGGGAGGAACTGGCCCTCGGCTCCCCGGCCAGTGCCCTCCCTCCTTCCAGGCTGCAGAGTTCACGTCCAGCTGCCAGGCGGCTCTGGGCCTTCTGCCCCTCGGCCCCAAAGGGGCCTCCCCGCTGGCCTCTCTGCTCGAAGCCAGACACTCGTTTCCTCCTAGAGCTGCTCATTTTCCCCAGTTTTTTCTGATCTACGCTTGGCTGATGGGGATGAAAGAGCAAAGGGAAGTTCTGCCTCCTGCCCCGGGTGACGTGGTCCCTGGGAAATCCTCTTCCCTTTTGTGTCGCAGCCTCGAGAGGGTCCTCGCCTCCGACAGAAGGCTGGGCGGTCGGCTGGCCCTGCTGTCCACCTGGGAACCCTGCTCTCCCCAGGCCTCCAGGTACTTCTGGCTGCTGGGGGAGGGGCCGTCCCCCAGGCGGTTCGGAGATGAGGCGTGTGTGTTTGTGGAACACTTGGTAAACGTCAGCACGATGAAGTATGTTGATTCCTCTTTGCGATAACTCAGACTTGAGGACAGAAATGTGTTCACTTTTCTGATGAATATCTTCATGCTTGACATACAAGCATGTTGACTCAGCATCTTTCCAGAATCACGTTTAACCCGAGAAATTCTAAACCTCTTCCAATCTTCTCTCTGATCTCTTGGCTTGTCTGAGGCTCCTTGCCCGTCCCCGAGAGGCTCAAGCTTGCTGTGGGCAGTCAGCGGCCTGAGCCAGCCACCTCCACCCAGCACCCATTCATGCCTCAAATGGAGAGGGAACGAATGAAGTTAGGTAAAGTTAAAAATGACGGTCGAATGAATGATTCCTGATTACTGTGACCAACCTTTGATTTCATTTAGACAGGAAAGAAAGTGCTGATTTATGTGTGCGGTTGAAGCATAGCTTGTAGCTTGGTGTACAGCTGTTTTAAATGTTTGATGATCTTTGTCTTTTTAGAACACCTTTATTCTTTGGTGAGATGGCATTTGAAAGACTAGCATTAGTAATGTGAGGAGTTACTGTCTAACAGTCCAGAAGCTGGGGACCGTGAGCAGCAGATGTTGAGATGAAAAGTGACCCGCTGACCCAGCCCGGTCCCTGGTCCTCCGCACGGACAGTGCAGGAGGCCAGGAGGCCAGGGCCCAGCGGCAGAGGCTCGGGGAGGGAGGGGCCGCCATCCGCCTCCTCCCCGGGATCTCATCCCTGCAGCCCTGCGGCAGCCACAGGGAGGCAGAGGGCTGCTGGTGCACAGGCCCTTTCGTGTGACAGCCCTCATGGTCCACTTGGACACTCACACCCTCCCCATACTGTCCTGAGGAAGTGAGTGCTGCAGAGCTGTGGTTTGACATTTCCGGCTCGTGGTCAGTTTTGTGAGTGTACAATTCTCTCTATAGCCGTCGGCGTGTGTGAATCCCTTCCTGGAACAGTTAGAGGTTGTAGCTGTCTCCACGGCGTCCTGAGGGGTCAGGTCGTCTCTGCTGATGGCTGTGCTCTGGAGTCTGCGGCTGTGCTGGGCTGAGGTGTGGCCAGATGCCCCTGGCGGGACCACTGGAACACGGTACCCTGCAGACATGATCAGCTTCCCTGGGAGGGTTCAGCTCCCAGCTGGAGGGGGTCTGGGCACCTCCAGCAAGAGAGGGACACTTGTCCAGATGGGGGCAAAAACCCAGAAGTAGGTGGCTGTCCAGTCAGCGTTCTCTTGCCCCCTGGGACTGTCCTTGGTCCCACTGTCACCGTGATGGCACCCAGGAGAGCTGAATGGCCTGGCCGGCTTTGCGGGCTGGGGGCGGACACTGAGGTTTTTATTTTTGGAAAGCCTGTTTCTTGAGCCCTTGGCTTCTTCGGAGGAGTGATTTTCGTTCTGAAACCGCACCCATTGTTGGTCTCAGAGTGATTTCCTGATAAGAAAGTTAGTCGTATTTGCTGAGAAATCACGTTTGGAAAGGAAGCAGTTCACAGTTCCTTTTATGAAGGAGCCTTGTTAGAAACTGTGATTTTTTTTTTTCCTTTCCTGAGAGGAGTGCTTGACCCTGGGGTCAGCACACCTTGTGCAGAAGGCCTCTTGTCACCTGGGGTCAGGGAGCTATGTATTGGTGCACAGACTGACCTTGGGTGACCCCAGGCCGGGGGACCAGGGGGTCCAGGACTCACTCTCAGCCCTCAGCTTCAGCGGGGAATCAGCCGCCAGGCCCCGAGCCCTGCCTGCCTCAGTGGCCTGGGCCCTAGTGTCCATGTTTGGCCTCTGGCCTGCCGTGTGGAGGGAGAGGCGTTTCCTGAACCTGGAATGTTCTGAGCCAGCTTCCAGCGTATGGACAAAAGAGAAACTGACGTGAACAGCGTGGGGGGTGTCCTGATCAGTGTCACGTCCCCAGGAAGGAAGGACAGGGCAGGTGTGGCCACCCCCACCCTCCCCCTGCACCGAGGGTGACAGCAGACCCTGGGCCCCCACGTGGGCACTGCCATCCTGGGTGGAAAAGCGTGGCACAGGCTTCCTAGGAGACAGACCCTGCCTGGCCTGGAAACTGCGCCTCGTCTCTGGGGGAAATGAGTGGAGACAGACGTGCCTGCAGAGAGACCCAGGGGTCCTCCTGGGAAATGATGCTTCATTCCCGCCGCCCTGTGGCTCCCGCGCCCACCTCCTCCTCTGCGGGGGTGTGTGGAACCGCGCGGTGAGAGGGTCCTTTGTGGACTGCGTGGGATGGAGAGCCTTCATCACCCATAGGGAATGTTCTCGGTGAGTCACGTGTGGTTGGCCATTGCGCGGTGCAGCGGACACTGCGTCTCTCTGGCCAGGACAGAGCATCCAGGCTGCTGAGTGACCTCCACGGAGTCCCGCGCTCTCACAGTCCTTGTAAACACTGGAAAACCAGCCCCAGGAAACCCATTTCCTGCCCCCACGCACTCTCAGCGCCCTCACAAGTGAAAATCACATTTGGAGATGCCTGTGCTTACATTTAAAACCTACACCTGGTGCATCCTTCAGCGACGCTCCAGAGTTTTGACTGAATGGACAGAGGCAGCTGCGCCAGGGCGTCCTGCTTTCTTCCCCGGAGTCCTAGGGAGCCCTGCAGGAAGCTCAGCTGGGCAGATGGGAAAAGGGAGCCCTAGCTCCCCTTGCTAAAGGGGCTTCCCAGGTGGAAGCCACCTGCCATCGCAGGAGATGTGGATTCAGTCCCTAGGTCAGGAAGATCCCCTGGAGGAGGAAATGGCAACCCACTCCAGCATTCTTGCCTGGAAAATTCCATGGACAGAGGAGCCTNGTCCCGCGCTCTCACAGTCCTTGTAAACACTGGAAAACCAGCCCCAGGAAACCCATTTCCTGCCCCCACGCACTCTCAGCGCCCTCACAAGTGAAAATCACATTTGGAGATGCCTGTGCTTACATTTAAAACCTACACCTGGTGCATCCTTCAGCGACGCTCCAGAGTTTTGACTGAATGGACAGAGGCAGCTGCGCCAGGGCGTCCTGCTTTCTTCCCCGGAGTCCTAGGGAGCCCTGCAGGAAGCTCAGCTGGGCAGATGGGAAAAGGGAGCCCTAGCTCCCCTTGCTAAAGGGGCTTCCCAGGTGGAAGCCACCTGCCATCGCAGGAGATGTGGATTCAGTCCCTAGGTCAGGAAGATCCCCTGGAGGAGGAAATGGCAACCCACTCCAGCATTCTTGCCTGGAAAATTCCATGGACAGAGGAGCCTGGAGGGCTACAGCCCATGGGGTCACAAAGAGTCAGACAACTGAGCACAGCACAGGGGTGACCTCAGGCCCCACTGAGTTGACTCCCCTCCTCCCTGCCACCACCGGCTTCCCCGTTTGGATCAGTGAAGCGAGACTGTCTCCTTCCTGGGCTATGCACTGCCATCTCGCCCTCACCCAGCCCTCCTTGGGGCCTTGGGCAGCACGGGGGATCCGGCAGCCTGGAGGTTGTGCCCGGCCGGGGGCCGGTGACCCGGGCTAGGGCCCTGCTCCCCGGTCCCATCTCAGGGACAGAGCCCGTGCAGTGTTGGCCCCCCCAACACACGGGTGGTTGACGCCCTCCAAGCCCCGCTAGACGTGCTGACCCCGAAGGCTCTCCTCTCCTGTGCCGGCCGAGAACGCATCCTCAGCGGTTCCTTGTGAGCCATGTGGGTGGGGCCTTCCCTCCCTGACTCCTGTCCCCGGCTCCCCGTCCTGCACAGTAGGTCCACCGGCCTCACAGGACCACCTGGGGGTCGGGGCTGAGGGTCACCCTGCCCAGGGGACCCTTTCCTGGAGTATAGAGGATTCCAGAGCATCTCGGGGTAGACATCCACACCTCCACTGAGAGAGGCCCCCCCCCCCCCGCTGAGAGGGCCTCACACTCCTCCTTGCCCGAGACACCAGCCGATCAAACAGGCTGGTGCAGCGCTGGAAACAGGCTGTTAGTTGCTTCGGTGTGCCAGAGCAGGCCCGAAGTCTTCCTCCTGCACGGGAGGTCTGGGGGTGTCCTCACGTGGCCCCCGCATTATCAGCTGGGCCCCCTTCACCTCTGCTGGGTGTGCCGAGCGCTGGGACCTCGGGACCTGGGCTCTCCACCTGGAAATGTGTGCACCGTGGGTTGTGGTCAAAGGGTGTCCCGGAGGCTGTTTGAGGAAGATTGCGCTGGCAAGAGCGTTTTCAGTGGATTAGCAGGAGGGAAGGACTCGGGAGGCCCCGGTGCGTGGAGGGAGGGGCCGGAACCGCAGCAGTGACCAGGCTGCTGGCCTCCCGTGCCCCTCAGCCTTGCTCCCTTGTTTCGCGCAGAGGCGGTGCATGCCCCTTGTGAGATGTGCCCCTGGCTAGTTGGTGCTCTCGCATTGGTGCCCATTAGCAGCCTCTGCTTTCCGTGTGGTGCCGGAAAGTCCTGTCCAGCTCTTTGTGTCCTCGTGGACTTTAGCCCTCCAGCCTTCTGCATCCATAGCATTTTCCTGGCAAGCATGGTGGAGTGAAGTGCTGTTTCCTTCTCCAGGGGTCTTCCCACCCCAGGGAATGAACCCACGTCTCTGACCTCTGTAGGCGAGACTTCTTGACCACTGAGCCACCGGGGCCTTTGGTTGACCTTGCTGAATTCCAGTACTACTGTATCTGTAAATTCTTTGTAATTTTCTACATGCTGATTGCAAGCAGTGACGGTTTTGTTTTTCTTTTCCGTTTTTCGTGTCTGTCTGTCTCTTTCCTGCCTCGGAGTGCTGGCCAGGAGCACTGGTACTGCTTGAATAGTGGTCATTCTCCCTGGCTCCGGGTCTCAGAGGAGAACTTCCACTGTATCACTGTCGATATGATGTTATCGTGGGTCTTGCTGACTGGTTGGTTTTGGTAAGAACCCATCATCACATCGGTGTTGTGGCTTTCTGTTTCTGGTTTCATACGAGGTTGGTTTTTGTTAATTTCCTCATGAATTATGCAGAATTATCAAATGCTTCTTTTCTCTCTATTGAGATGATATAAATTTTATTGTTAATATGGTTAATTATACTGATTAAAAAAAAAATTAAACCCAGCTTTCATTTCTGAACTGAATTCACATTGACCGAGATATAGTAACCTTTCTGCATGCTGTTGGATTTGCTTTGCTAATAGTTCATGATTTTTGCTTTTGCCGTAGTGAATAAGTTTAACCCGTAAAATTTTTTCCTGCTAATTTTTCTTTTTTTTTCCTGCTAATCTTTCATATCAGCGTAACACTATCTCATGAAAAAAGTCGAGAACTGTCTCCTTTCTTTATCTTCTCTGAATCGCTTTGTCTCAGATTGGAAGTTTTCTTGACTGAAAGCTTGATAGAACTTTCAGGGGAAGTCATCTGTGTCTGGACTTTTCTTCCCGGGGAAGTTTTAAATTACAGACTTTATTTCTTTCAAAGTAACTGGACTGTTGAGGCCCTTTATTTCTTCTGTTACCAGTTTTGGTAAGTTGTGGTTTTCAAGCAGCTTTTAGATTTTATCAGTATTTGCATGGAGGTTGTTTTAAGGTCCTCCTGGTTGACCTTTTTCATATCCGTAGGAGCTATGGTAGAGTTTCTTCTCTGTGACGCTGTTGTTCTTTGGAGTCGCTTAACTCTTTGTTTTAACGTGCTGTCCTGCACACTCTAGGATATTTAGCAGCGCGTCTGGAATCTCCCCCAGCTTTCCTGGTGGTTCAGTGGTAAAGAACCCGCCTGCCAATGCAGGAAACCCGGGTTCAATCCTGCAGAAGGAAATGGCAACCCACTCCAGCATTCTTGCCTGGGAAGTCCCATGGACAGAGGAGCCTGGTGGGCTCCACTCCGTGGGGTCATAAAAGAGTCAGACACGACTTAGTGACCAAACAGCAGCAGCAACAACTGGAGTCTCCCGGATGGATGTTAGTGGCCCCCCGGCCCCAGCTGTGACGTCAGAATCCTTTTATTGGCCTTACCAGAGATTTTTCTATGCTGTTAGTCTTTCCACAGCCCCCATTTTCTGTTTGTTTGCTTAGATAACCCTAAGTTATTTGTCTCTCTTTTCTGTTTTATTAATGTCTACTCTTTATAATTTCCTCTCACTTTTCCTGAGTTCAGCTTCCTGTTCTTTCATAAACCCTCTAGCTGACTCACTGGAGAAGACTCTGATGCTGGGAGGGAGTGGGGGCAGGAGGAGAAGGGGGCAACAGAGGATGAGATGGTTGGATGGCATCACCATCACTTGATGGACGTGGGTTTCGGTAAACTCCGGGAGTTGGTGATGGACAGGGAGGCCTAGTGTGCTGCAGTCCATGGGGTCGCAAAGAGTCGGACGCGACTGAGTGACTGAACTGAACTGGACTGGATGGACCCTAACACAGGCATTTTAAGGCTGATTCTTCTCTCCACAGCTTTAGCTTTTTTCTGGTCGTCATTTAGGTTGCGTGCTAAGTGGCTTCAGTCGTATCCAACTCTTTGCAACACTATGGACTGTAGCCCACCAGGCTCCTCTGTCCTTGGGATTCTCCAGGCAGGAAGACTGGAGCGGGTTGAGAACTAGGATGGTACTCAAATGACCTATTTCATCTTAAGTTGCACCTTGTGCTTTTTTGGAGAAGTCATGTTTATCCGTCCTTCAAATATTGATGTTCTGAGTGTATTTTGTCCAAACCAAATCTCTTCCTATATGAATCCAGCGGAGGAATGAGTAGCAGAAGATGTTTAGCAGCTTATCTGGGGAAATTAGTCAATTTGAAATGTAATAACGAAATTGACCATTAAAGGGATTGTTAGAAGGTTTAGAGTTATCTGTCCAAAGAGACATTCTGGAGTTTTAATGGCAAGCTTACATGAGAGCAGATGTTCATTTTGAGAGGCCTCTGAAAGTACCAAGACTCACCCTCTTTCCTCTCCAGCCCACTCCATGGAGATTTCCGTCTATGTGTCTGACTGGTAATATGCCTGCATTCTATACAAATGGAATGGTAAGATTAGTGTGATCAATGTTGTGCGATCCCACTGTTTCCAGGCACTCTTGACTGGGCAGTGATCTGGAGGTTGAATGTGTTGAAATCTGAAGGATCTCAGGCCAGCTCTTTCATGCTGTCTGCGTCCTCGTTTAGTGTGATTTATTTCTTCCACACACCCGTCCACCCATCTGTCCATCCAGCCTCTACCAGTACTGCACTGGTCATTGATTTGAGAGCATGGATTTCAACAGAAACACTGTCAAGATTCCGTCCTTGTTAGGAGCTCTCTTCCCTGCCCTTCCTTCTGTGGCCGAGACAGCAGAGGGATCCAGTGGTCTTAGGAGGGCGGTGTTGGCAACAAGCCTCCCACATTGGCACTCTGGTGGCAAGCGGGCGCGGTGGGGTGAGGGCAGAGCTCTCAGGGGAGCAGCCTTGCTCCTGCGCTGGGCGCTCTGATAGCAGCCTCACGCCACCCAGTGTCTCCGTTCCAACACGCGTTTGTCTTCTGAGTGTATTTTCCCAACAAAGGAATTTATAAAAGGCAACCCTAATTTTTCCTTAGAACCATTAAAAAAGAAAATCCCACACAGAAAGCCCAACTGCTCCAGAAGCAAGTTCTGGAATTCACTCTTGGATTTGTTTCTCTCTTGCCTAAAAAGTGAAGAAGCCTCTGCAAGAGCCACAGGAACCGAGCCACACTCACTGGCTTCCTGCTCTCTTTCCTGCCCTTCCTTTTGTGACGCTGGCTCTCTGGAAATCTGCTTCAAGCTCTACAAAGCAGCTGGAACACACTTGAGTTGCTCAGCACAAACTACAAAGCGGTGGCATTGACTGTGCAAAACAGATGCTGTTTGCATTCAAATAAAAGACAAACATAATATTTGCATTAATAGAGAGCATTTGCAGAAGTCTTTGCGTAAAGTGGTTTATCCCTTTCCAAGAGCTGGTTACTTTGTACTGATTTCTGAAGTAGCAGAGGATAAGCAATCTCGCGTTGCTTATGTCTCACAAAGAGTTGCTTTTGCACAAGTGTAGCTGATTTCAGAGAAGGGCTCTCCAACAGGCAAATACAGTGTCAAGTGGAACACCATAGTGATGGCTGTCAGTCATGTGCTTGTAGCTTTTTGTGTTTAAAAGTTGGATTGATGAGCTATCACTGTGTTCTCAGTGCTACCAAACTCTGCTTCTGCAGAGAGTTTGGTAAAGCGTTACTCAGGCTGGGCCATGTCTCACTGGTTGCCTCCTCTTTGTGAGGAGGAGAAGTCAGCCAGTGCAGTTTCAGAGGCAGCTATAGTTAGTTCTTATTTCGTTAACAAGGGCTGGAAGAGTAAAGATACAGAAATCAGAGCAAAGTACAGATGGTGGTCCATCAGAGAGAAGGAGAGGGCAGAAATGCATCTTTTTAAGTCCCGCACAGCAGCTTGCTGAGCTGCTTCAGTCGTGTCTAGCTTTTTGTGCCCTCTGTGGACAGTAGCCTGTCGTGCTCCTGTGTCAGTGGGGTTTCCCAGGCAAAAATCCTGGAGGGGCTTGCCATGTCCTTCCCCAGGAGATCTTCCTGACTCAGGGACTGAAGCTGTGTCTCCTGCGTTGGCAGGTGGGTTTTTTTTTTTTTAACCACTGAACCACCAGGGAATTATTCAAAAATGAGCTAAACTTTGGTTATTAGTTTCCTAGCTTAACAAAGTGAAGAGCGGAAACTTGTTTATGTTAAGGACTTTCATTGTTTTTAAGAGGAAACCCACTAGGTGTTTTAGACAGTGGTTTACACACACACACACACACACACACACACGCAGTGGCACTGCAGCAAAGGTTTGGGGAGATGTGGTGACACAGTGAGCGTAGCCTTCGTGACTCTGTGGACTCAGCGTCGGCACGGTAGCCAGTCCTTACCTGTGCGTACACACACGGTCGGTGCATTTCCATGCCCTTGCTCCCAGCATCACACTCTTCCACCCTGGAAGTGACTTTCTGAAATAAACCGTTCGTGGGTATTTCAACAGGAGTTTGTTTGTGGTAAACTTTCTCAGTTTCTGTTTGTCAGAAAAATGTCGTTCTCTTCTTCTTGAATGGTAGTTTAGCAGGGTATAGAACTGTAGGTGCAGAGAAGGCGACGGCACCCCACTCCAGAACTCTTGCCTGGAAAATCCCATGGACGGAGGAGCCTGGTGGGCTGCAGTCCATGGGGTCTCGAAGAGTTGGACATGGCTGAGCAACTTCACTTTCACTTCTCACTTTCATGCATTAGAGAAGGAAACGGCAACCCACTCCAGTGTTCTTGCCTGGAGAATCCCAGGGACGGGGGAGCCTGGTGGGCTGCCGTCTATGGGGTCGCACAGAGTCGGACGCGACTGAAGTGACTTAGCAGCAGCAGCAGAACTGTAGGCAACTTGTATCTCACTCAGCTGTTTTAAGGTACTTTATTGTCTCTTGGCTTTTTTGGTTGAAATGTTAGCTCTCCGTCCGGTGTTGTTTCTTCTTAGGTAACCTGAGAACTGTATAGAATTCTCTGGATGACTTAAACCTAACCAGGTTCCGGAGCCCAGAGGCTCCTGATTTTGTGTCTTATTCAGTTTGTAGCCAATTCTGTGACTTACTCACCTCTATGCGTTGGGTGCTCGTGGTAGCCGTGTTTCCCAAAGTGTGAATTGGTTTTTGCTACAGGTTTTCCTGTTAATTCAGATCATCACCCCGGCGACCCAGCTTTGACCACTGCTGTTTCCCAGTTCCTCTTTCCTGCAGTTGCCTTAAAAGGTTGGCCGTTCTTTCTAATTGTCTGCGGTTACTTTAATGCTCCATCAGTCATAACTGAGTACCCGCCTGATGGTGCTCATTTTCATTTCATTACAGGTTGCCCTCATGCCTAAGCAGTCAGACATTATCTGTCTGTATTGGTTACAGATTAAGAAAGGCTCCTTTTTTTTGGTCTTGGTTTGGTGAAATTTCTACAGATTTCCTTTGCCTCACGATTCTATTAGTTGTTGGTAAATTAATACAGTGGAGGGCTACGTACATGATTGCACACCTGTGTTGAATTTTGGGGGATAGGAAATGACTCTGTTCCAATGATTATAATATTTTATGAGAAGATGAAAATATGTCATCATTTCAGTGCAGTCCATCAAGGAGGTAAATTTGGGGCTAGAAATATGCCCCAGGCTCTTGGTGTGTTCCTCCCACTGCGAGCACCTGGGACACTTGCTGGGCAGTGAGAGGTTCAGGCAGCTTAGCCAGGTGAAGCCTCTGGCCGCCCAGGCCAGGGGGCTGTTCATCCTGAAACTGAAATAGGTGGGCAGGGAGCAGGGCACAGTATTTAAAAGGATATCCATATCCATAGGGCATGACAAAAGCTGGTTAGAGCCAAGTAGGTCCAAGATGGTGGAAGATGTGACTTCCTGTAGACCTTGAGCATCATTGTACACNAGGCCAGGGGGCTGTTCATCCTGAAACTGAAATAGGTGGGCAGGGAGCAGGGCACAGTATTTAAAAGGATATCCATATCCATAGGGCATGACAAAAGCTGGTTAGAGCCAAGTAGGTCCAAGATGGTGGAAGATGTGACTTCCTGTAGACCTTGAGCATCATTGTACACGCGTTGTGATAGTTCAGTTCAGTTCAGTTCAGTGGCTCAGTCGTGTCCAGCTCTGCGACCCCATGAGTTGCAGCGCACCGGGCCTCTCTGTCCATCACCAGCTCCTGGGGTTCACCCAGACTTACATCAACATACGCTAAATACTGCACACACGTAGGCACCATGACCAGGTAAGGCCAAAAACTGGGCGGTGACCCGGCTGCTGGAAATCCCCACCTCTTCTCCCAGAGTAGTTTGAATAATCCTGCCACTCGTCAGCCTGTGCCATCGCCCAGCCCGTAACTTGCCCACCTCATGTTTCAGGGCCTCTTGCCTTCAGAGGTGGCTCACACTCCGCCTGTGCGGTGTGTGTCTCTCTAAGTAAATTCACTCTCTTACCTAGAACTTTTGTCTCTCACTGAATTCTTCCTGTGAAAAGAGATAAAGAACTCGAGCTTCATTAAGTCCAGAGACCACCTGTGTGATTTCACTTAAAAGGCAGGGAGTTCAAGTCCCAGGCCTGCGGCGTGCAGTTTCTAAACTGAGGGCTGCTGCTGCTGCCGCTGTTGCTAAGTCGCTTCAGTCGTGTCCGACTCTGTGCGACCCCATAGATGGCAGCCCACCAGGCTCTGCCGGCCCTGGGATTCTCCAGGCAAGGACACTGGAGTGGGTGGCAAGTGAGCGTTAACGGGGTGATGTGCCTTTAGAGCCCATCTGGGTGGTCAGAGTGTGCCTNGTTGCTAAGTCGCTTCAGTCGTGTCCGACTCTGTGCGACCCCATAGATGGCAGCCCACCAGGCTCTGCCGGCCCTGGGATTCTCCAGGCAAGGACACTGGAGTGGGTGGCAAGTGAGCGTTAACGGGGTGATGTGCCTTTAGAGCCCATCTGGGTGGTCAGAGTGTGCCTGTCTGTGTTGAGAGGAGGAGGAGAGAAATGCTTTGTTTCTACTTTCTTCTTTCAAAAATTAGTCCATATGGAATACAGAAGATAAAGAGTATCGTCTAAAACTTCGGATATATCTCCGTTTTTAGAACTATGGAGCTTTCAAAATTTGGAAGGTTCTTTGAAACAGCCATTTTTAACATACTGGCGACTGGGAAGCAGTCTGTCACTTTGCAGTGTGGCTGGGGGCCATGTCTGTACTTGGGAGGAGCAGGGTGGGGGTGGCTGGCAGGGCCCTGGGCCCGGCCCGTGAGGACTCCACAGGACACCAGGGCTCTGGGGGCAGGAGCTGCCCTCCTATTCTGCTCCTTCCCTGTGCCTCCTTGGTTACTGCTAAATCTTCTGAGAACTAACCTGCCTGCTGGCGGGAGGGAAGAGGGGCAGGCCTGGCTCTGGGGCTGGGGTTTCCCAGGCAGCCTGCCCCTTGGGCCGGGGATCACTCAGGGTGCTACACGGGAGCCTCTTCTCATCCTGTCTGCCCTGCTGGGTGAGGACCGCCACTTCGCCCATTTTACAGATGTGGAAAGTGAGGTCAGGGGCACCCAGGAGCAGATCTGGGCCATGGCACCAGGCACCTGGTCTCGGTGGACCCAGCCAAGGCTCGGTGCCGCCCACAGGGTGCCAAGCCACCCACGGAAGAGAAGGCAAAAGACAGAACNGATGCTGGGAGGGATTGGGAGAAGGAGAAGGGGACAGCAGAGGATGAGATGGTTGGATGGCATCACTGACTCAATGGGCATGAGTCTGAGTGAACTCCAGGAGTTGGTGATGGACAGGGAGGCCTGGCGTGCTGCGATTCATGGGGTCGCAAAGAGTCAGACACAACTGAGCGACTGAATTAAAAAGAACTGATTAAGATATTCACTTCAATACCCTGTATCCATTCAGTCTTTTAAGGACAATAAATGAGATTTCATATCTTGCCACCTCCTTCTTCCTGACTCTCCTCTTTGGGGAGGATATGAGCTGCTTCCAATATAGCTCATAAGTTGGTACAAGTTGTTTGGCAAGATTGAAGACACGTTTGTAGTTTGAAGAGTAACATTTAAGATGGCTCTTGAAGGTGAATCATGCTATTACAAGCAGATAAAGAATTTGGGGCAGGGATTCTCTAGTAGTCCAATGGTTAAGAATCCTCCTTCTGCTGCAGGGGATGCGAGGACATAAGTTAGAACCCTTGTCCAGTAACTAGGATCCCAGATGCTGTGGGACACCTAAGCCCTCGCACTGCAACTTTGCCCATGACGGTGCTCTAGAGCCCCTGCTCTGCAATAAGAGAAACCCATGTGTCACAACTGGAGAAAGCCCATGCACTGCAATAAAGAGCCAGTACAGCAAAAAAAAAAAAAAATCAATGAGATGGGGCAAATGTGAGATAAGGCAAATAGGATGGGATAAGAATATTCTATTCTGTGCTAACCATAGACTGTGCAAAAGCGTAGAGGTGACATATTTTTTGGCATGTTCAGAGAGCCAAGAATAACACAAGGTGGCTGGGGTAGAGAGGATATTTTAGTGTGTGATGTATGAGATAATTTGTGAATGATTTTCACTTTCAAGCTTTAGAATTTGGATACTACATATTAATGTCAATGGTTATTACAATATTTTCCCTGTCTCTCTCTTTTCCCTTTCTAAAGAGAATTTACACCATCATCTGTATTATTAGATAGACTAGGTGGATTGTGGTTAGTATGAAAGAGATTATATTAATTCAGATAAGAGATTGGGAAAATCTGAATGAGGAAATTGATAAACCAGCATATTTTGAAAGTTTAGCTTCAAAATGTTTCACATGGTGACCTTTCTTTTTGTTCTTTTTTTTATTTTAATAAACTACTTCTTCTTAATAGTAATTTAATGAATATTTATTTCTTAAAGAAACATATGGGAGACACTGTCCTTGTCTGTTCAGTCCCCCTTTTGTATACAGTGACCATAAAATTTGTTGTTCTTTTGCTATTTTCAGGGGTATTGGGAGAGTTATTAATAATTGAACTGGATAGTTGAATTATAAATAAACATTTAATTATAAATAAATATTTAATTATAAATGAATAAAATTATAAATACAAAATTTTCCTAACTTTCCAGGGAAAATTGGATAATATATGAAGAGGATGAAAACTTTTAAAATAAATACATATAAGAATAGGATGAAAGAAAGAAAATAGAATACATATTAAAATGCAAGTTTCAATGACTTGTAAAATTCTATTACCAAAGAATTTCCCCTCTGAGCTTTTATGAATTTTTAAACAGAAAAGAAGTACAATAAAATTGATGATAATGTTTCCCTTCCCTTTTTACATCTTCATTCTGTTCTTCCTAATGGTTTTCCAAAGTTATCCTTTTCTTTTCACTTTATCCTTTCTTGATTTGTTAGAATGCTTAAGGGAAATATAAATGCTCAATTTTAAGTGCTATTTTCATTTATTAAACTTGCTGTAGTTAACTTTCTACTGAAAAATAAATTCTAATATACTTTATTCTTAAATTAACAGTGCTATATCAGTGTATGTATGACTTATGGTAAGCTGTCTCAGTTATTTTTGGAAAGACCAAATTATACATAAAGAAGATGTTCATATGTATGTTAATTTATACATAGCATTAATCATATGAGATGATATAAATGTTCAAATTTGGAGGTTTACACTGCTAGATTTTTTCACTTTGAAAATATACTGGAGTTACCACAGCTTTGAATCTTACCTTTTTTTTTTTTTTTGAGTTAATCTCAGAGTACTAAAAGTGAAAGTGAAAATCACTCAGTCAAGTCCATACTCTTTGTAACCCCATGGACCATATAGTCCATGGAATTCTCCAGACCAGAATACCACTACCAGTAGTGGGTAGCCTTTCCCTAGATTACTAAAAAACACTCATCAATTCAAATTCATAACATATAGAATATGCACAAATATGGAATAGAAACTTTTTTTTAAGTCAGTACTAGTGTGACCAGAACATTTAACTAACAAGGTAAATTATTAACCCTCTAGAAGATCTATATTTAAGCACACAATGGATGGCCGTGCATTTGGTACTAGATTAAGATGTGAAGTGAATGACTTATTCTAGTCACTGAAAAATTTAAATATTAAAGACTATTTAAAAACAGCTGCTAAGTCACTTCAGTCGTGTCCAACTCTGTGTGACCCCCTAGATTGCAGCCCACCAGGCTTCCCCATCACTGAGATTCTCCAGGCAAGAACACTGGAGTGGGTTGTATATAGCCATTATTTGTATAAGTTATATGATCAAATACACGGTCACATCTCTCTGATAACTTAAGAAAAATAATATTCAGATTTGATTCTCTAAGGGGAATCATGCTGGCTCAGTACAAACTGACATACGATAATAGCCAAAATATAAACAAATACAATATGAAGCCTAGGGAGAAGAATCATGTATACTTGAAGAATCATGTAATAGAAAATTCTAGTGATGTTAGTTACTTTAGAATATATTGACACTTCTCCTACACAGCTATTCTTATTTTTACGATAAATAGTTATAGAGATTCTTATTTTTCAAATAGGTAAATAGCCACTGAAGCCTAGACCCTATGCAATCATATATTTATTTATTTCCTAAAATAAATTTAATTATCTATTAATTTTTATTGGACATAAATTCTAGAATTATAGAACAATGAAATGTGTCAATGTGACAACTATTCATAATACATAATACTTCAGCTATATAAAAAATGAATCTAGAAATTCACTCTTAATGTTCAGTTCAGTTCAGTTCAGTCGCTCAGTCTTGTCTGAATCTCTGTGGCCCCATGAATCACAGCACGCCAGGCCTCCCTGTCCATCACCAACTCCCGAAGTTCACTCAGATTCATGTCCATCTAGTTAGTGATGCCATCCAGCCATCCCATCCTCTGTCGTTCCCTTCTCCTTATGCCCCCAATCCCTCCCAGCATCAAAGTCTTTTCCAATGAGTCAACTCTTTACATGAGGTAGCCAGACTACTGGAGTTTCAGCTTTAGAATTATTCCTTCCAAAGAAATCCCAGGGCAGATCTTCAGAATGGACTCGTTGGATCTCCTTGCAGTCCAAGGGACTCTCAAGAGTCTTCTCCAACACCACAGTTCAAAAACATCAATTCTTCAGCATGCAGCCTTCTTCACAGTCCAACTCTCACATCCATACATGACCACTGGAAAAACCATAGCCTCGACTTGAAGGNCTCCCTCCAGGAAACGCAGCCCTGGGCCAGGGAGGACAGAGCCGGCCTTTGTCTGGCCTCCAGGGCTCCAGCACTGCCCACCCGCGCAGCATCCCTCCCTGGCCTTCCCTCCTTCCCCTCCTGCAGCTTGAGCTGGATGTGAACCCCGGGGATGGGACAGCATGTGCTCCACCACGGGCAGCTCTGTGGTCCAGGCCCCTCCTGGGAGCTCGTGATCATGTTCACTGCATGTCCTTCCTCACGACCCGGCTTTCTGGTTGGTGGGTCGTGTCTCACGCAGGCGAGGGCCAGGCCACCCTGACCAGGGCTGAGGTCAGCCAGACATCAGCTGGGGTCTGTGTGTCCCGTGCATCTAAGGAGCCCAGGATCCAGTCACCTTACAAAATGGTCACAACCTCAAAGTTGAGAGTTACACCTTATTCCGTGGGGGTTTTTAGGACCTCAAGCCAGGGAGGCGGCATCTCAGTAGCCCTGAGAGAGCTGCTCTGAGGAGGCAAGGGGAGGAGCCAGGTTATGTAGAAGTTGTACGACAGGGCAGGTGGTCTGAACATCACTAGGTCATTGTTAAGTAAAGGAACCCAGACAACCCAGTTTCAGGGATTTAGTGCCTTTCTGCGTACAGGAAGGTGCAAGAGTCTGGGCTCACTGAAGCCACTCCTTTCGCATATACCTGGCTCTCTGGGGACAGCGTCCCAAGCTCCTGGGTGCTGCCCGCAGGGCATGGCTGCAGCCTGCTGGCTGCCATGTTGCAGGTACTGTTCTCTTTCCTGAGTGCCCTCAGGACTCAGAAATTCACTTTTGGAGGGCTGGAATTGCTGATGACTGTGGCATCCGTGTTTACTGATAGGGCAGGAAATACCCATTTCTTGACCCCTTCGCTGAGTTGAATGGAGGGTTCGCTTGCCTGCAGAGCTAGGGGCTGGTAATCAGCTGGAGATGGTTAGGAATGCTAGTGAGGGAACTGGTTAGACCAATGCGCTGGTCTGTGTGAAGTGAGGACAGACGCTACTGAACAGGAAGCGAGGGCTTGTCTTGGCACCTCTCAGAAACTCTTGCCGTGAAGAATTCCAGGAAAAAAAAGATGAGCTTTAGTTGGTGCAGCAAGAGCCCCCTGTGCCCATCAAAGCTCCAGGCTTTCTGACCTTTCCCACGTCACCAGATCTCCCCTCCCCAAGCTTTATCTCCTGGAGAATTTAAACAAATCCCTAATGCTGCACTTTCCCATAGATCCTTTGGTGTGTGTTTCCAACAGGTGTAATCCCCTTATCACAGTCAACAAAATGAATACTAATTCCCAAACAACATCTTGCACCCAAGCTATGGTCCACTTTGCTGGTTGGCTTTGTTGCTTTTTCAGGTCAAGGTGCAGACCTGGGTCTGAGCCCCTGAGCTGCAGTCCCTAGCCTGTAGGGGCGCGCCCACCGCACCCTGGGGAGCGGGGCATTTGACCTGCCATCCTTTCCTTACCCCCTGCCTGATCAGAGCCTCCTGGTGGCCCTGATTGAACCTGTTCCTCGAAATGCGTATTTCCTGTGATCTGGTAGCTGGCTGGAGGGGATTTGATTTTCAGGGGAAGGGCAAGAAACCCTCATAGATCAGCCTTCACCTTTGTGAAGTTTGCCTGATTTTCATGCAGGAAAAATACTGCTCTAGAGGAAAAAGGTCCCGCTTCCGTTTTTATTTTCTCTTAATAAATATCCGCGAACGGTATTGGACGTGCCTCAGGAATTCATAACACTTAGCTCGTTAAAGTTTAATTCGCATTAATGGGCACACACAAGCTTTATTATAGAACTGGGCCATTCTTCCACAAGGTGCGTGAGGACAGGAAGCATCTAACGGTTCGGGACGCTGTTGGCTCTCAGCAGAGCTCACGGGGGAGGCGCCCGCCTGGCCCTCCTGAGTGTGTGGAGCCTGGAGCGGGGCTGGTGTCAGCTGGGCGGGGGCCCCGTGGAACGTGGACTGGGAGGGAGAGGGGCGCCCGAGGGCCTGTTGGCAAAGGAGGCAGGGAGCTGAGAGGCAGGAGACCAGGATGGGAGGGGCCGAGTCCTGCGGGAGCAGGCAATGGAGACCCCTCCAGGTCAGGCGAAGGGGCCTGGGGGGATGCAAGTGTGTTCTGACCTCGTGAGTCATTTGTGGCTGTGACATTTCAGTCTACTGAGCCGCCTTCCGTGGTGTGAATGAGCAAGAGGGTCAGGCTCCCAGTAAGAGGCGCCACAGGTCCACGGGTCCGGGGCAGGGCACGCGGCATCCTGCGATACCCGACACGCTCCGCACAGACCTGTACAGCATGGGCAGGGCTGAGCACCCCCTGGGCCAGGCCGGGGGTCAGCAGGTGAGCCTGGCCCGCAGACCCCACCCTGTGCGCCCACCCTCCCGCCCAGGCCAGTCCCTTCCGTCCTCACTGGGGCTCGGTCAGCAAGCCTCTGACCAGACGCGAGGACTGCCTGCTGGTTTTGTCCTTCTTATAAAGGGGGACCAGTTTTTATAAAGCTCTCTTCTGTCGAGTTGAAAGCAGCCCACACACAGCAACGCACACATCCCCACCGCAGGAGCCGGTCTTTTCTCCTCAAGTCCGTCTGGAAGGACCTGGGGCCTCTGTCTGGGAGGATCGGCCCTGATAGTGGCCCCACACCAAAGCACTGAGCACCTTCCCTCCGATGGCCCCTGTCCGCCAGGCCTGGCCCACCTGCGGCTCCAGATTTGGAAGCCTTCTCCTCGGCTGAGGCCCCACATCCAGGAATCGGGGCTACCTCACCCTTGGACCCTCATCGCAGACGTGTGTCTGGGAGCCTTAAGGATCCAGGCGGCAGAGGGAAACCCCAAACTCAGACACGTGCTGGGGAGGAACCCCCTTTACTTTGTAGACCTTCTAGCAAGTTCCCTGTAATACCTGAGTTCACGGGGAGGGAGGAGAAAGGGGGGACTAAGACCATCATTCTTACTGAGATGTCCCAGCTTCTCACCAGGCTCTGGAGCCCTGGAGGTACAGAAGTAACTCGCACGCTGACCTTGCAAGTGCGTCCGGGAGACGCAGACCGAGGGCCAGCCTCCCGCCCGCCCCACTGAGCCCCATTCGGGGTCCCGGCTGGGCCCTCCCCCCCAACACCCGCTCCCCCCCA
>SJYA01000390.1:538316-574968 GCA_006410615.1 Neotragus moschatus
CTCCTCTGTCCGTGGGATCCTCCAGGCGAGAATGCTGGAAGGGTAGCCAGGCCCTCCTCCAGGGATCTGTGTCAGTGTCATGTTTCCTCATTTTTGGAAGAAGTGGAATGTCACCACTTCATCCTTCCTTGGGGGGGTTGTCTTTTCCTTCCTGGGTTGGGACTTGGGGTGCAGGCAGAGTGGCAGGCACCCTGCGGGCTCCCGGGAAGCTCAGAGTATGGGGGGGGGGGACTTGGGACTTGAGGGCAGAGGAGGAGTGAGAGCTGGGCCCTGGCAGAGAGCTTGCATGCCCGCTGTGCCAGGGGACTCCACAAGCACTTTGGTCCTCCATTCCTGAGTCACTTTCGTTTATTTTTTTTTGAAAGTAGCATACTTTTTTCCTGACAATAAAAGCAGCACATGTTTAGTCTGGAAAAGAGGCCTCGTGGTGAGTGTGTGGGGTGCCGGCTGCGGACCCGGCAGGCGAGCTCCCTCGGAGCCGGACTGTGGAGACGCTCAGCACCTGGATGGCTGCAGGGGCTGGAGGAGAAGCCCCTGTTGCCAGGAGCAGCATGAAGGAGGCAGCCCTGGGGGCCCACGAGAGGCTCGTCTGGGCACCACTGTGGTGGCTGCCAAGGGCCCGCTCCCCACCAGAGGCGAGGGGCAAGGCGGCTTCCCCAGGGTCAGCCAGCGGGTCCGCGACGAGGCAGCAGCCCATTTCTGCTGTGCAGGGGCCACCTCTTAGAGAAGGCCGGGGACCTCTAGGCCAGCCCAGCCGCCAGGACGAGGTGCGGACCACACAGGAGCCTTGCCGTGGACACCGTTGCCCTCACTGTAAACGTGCGTTTCCATCAGCGTTCCTGAGCTGTCCTTTCAAGGCTGTGTGACAAGGGTGTCAATTTTTTTAAGAGAATTATGGAAACTTGAAGACACTGCCGAAACTCTGGAGAACTTACCCAAACCTGTTATGAAAAAGTGAGGTCTAGCTCCAGCCACAGATTCCCGAATCTTCCCGAGCGTCCGACCACTGCGCCGTGCAAGGGTTGCTGAATTGCTTGACCCTCCTCGGGTTCTGGAGCAGGGACCACTTGAGGCTGGCTGGAACTCAGGATGGCTGGCTCCCGGGCACATCTTGCCGTTCTTGTCGTCCGTTTCCTCTGACGAGAGGAGAGGCGGGGCGGGGCAGGTGCCTAGCTGAGGACGCAGTGGCCTGGGGAAAGCAGCTGGCCCGGCCCTTCCCCCGCGGGAAGCAGTTCATCCCGATTGTAATCCCCTGCGGCAAAGCCTCACTCGTTGCACTGCCNTTTTTTTTTTTAGTGAGCACACAGCTTTAGTGAGCTCTGGAGGAGTGTTCCATCTGCCGTCTTTAACCGCCCCCCAACGCTGTGCCCCTGGGTGCCCGCCCCGGGCTGGCTCCCTGCGCCCTCCTCTCGCACACCCACAGCCGGCCGCCCCTCCAGGCCCGCTCTGCCCCGCCTGGCGGCACCCCGGCTCCCAGCTGCGTCCTGCAGTGCCCACAGAGCTGGGAGGGAGACACAGGCCCCACTGCCAGGTGGAGACTGGGTTGCTTGGCTTATTTATGTTTCTCACCAGCTGTCCCACCCCATTAAGTTTGTATTGTGGTTGTTGCCATAGACGCTGAGTTTGAAAGAGTCTGCTGGGGGGCCCAGAGCCGTGAGGATCGAGCGGCCCGGTTCAGCGAGGCAGGCCGCGGAGGCAGCCGGGCAGGGCCTCGCGCCCCAGGTGCCCCTGATGCAGAAGCCACCCGTGCCCGCTGGAGCCCAGCGCGGGGAGGTTGACCACTGGCTGGCTGTCCGCCTTATAGGAAAAAACGGGGCTCCGGCCGCCGTGACCCTACGGTCTGCGGTGATACAGAAACTGTAGCGTGAAACCTTACTGTCCTTGTGGTGTATCTGAAAGTGGTTTAATGCAGAAGACACGACGTTTTTCCAGCCCAGGACTTGGTTCTGTTTGGGCGCTGGATGCACGCCTGATGCCAGGAAGGGAGGGGGTATGCGCACGTCATCGGCGGGTAGAGTGCTTTCCGTCTTTCCGTCTTTTCTTTCAAGCCAGCTTTTCTGCTCTCTTCTTGGGGCTGCGGGGTGTGAGGGGGCTGTGTCCAGAGTCTGTGACCCCTTTGCTGCTGCTAAGTCACTTCAGTCGTGTCCGACTCTGTGTGACCCCATTGACGGCAGCCCACCAGGCTCCCCCGTCCCTGGGATTCTCCAGGCAAGAACACTGGAGTGGGTTGCCATTTCCTTCTCCAATGCAGGAAAGTGAAAAGTGAAAGTGAAGTCGCTCAGTCGTGTCCGACCCTCAGCGACCCCATGGATTGCAGCTTCCAAACTCCTCCATCCATGGGATTTTCCAGGCAAGAGTACTGGAGTGGGTTGCCATTGCCTTCTCCGTGTGACCCCCTTACATGTGTCTAAAGAAGTGTGTGCTGCCAGGGTTAGTCTCGTCCACGTCTGTCGTCGTCAGTTGGGAAAGCACTCACACTTAGCCTGCTGTGACTTCTCAGCCTTGTCTGCTAGGAGGGCAGAGTGCTGTCCTTTAAGGAGAAGCCGCACGGCGACTCGCACCGTCCCGCAGCCGCGGACCCGCACCCCGGGCCCCCCTGTCCCTGGCAGGCGGGCTCCCGGGCGCTGCAGGAGGCCAGGATCTGACCAGTGACCTTGGGCGGCTGTGCGAGGTGGGCGCGGACGGGGAGCGGAGTCGGGAGCCCGAGGGGAGGGGGCAGCGCGCCTTTCAGTCCCGCAGGTGCCCCCTGAGCGTGCCGTGTGTCCAGCCCGGGAGGCCCACCGAGGGGTACCCACAGCGTCCTGCTGGCCGGGCCTCCCCCTGAAGCCGCTCCCTGCCCCCCGTGTCTCCAGCGGGACAGGGCGCGTGCAGAGCTGGAGCCGCGGGAGCCGGGCCGTCTGTCTGTCCGGCTTTGTCTGTTCTGTCGTCTGTAAGAAGCAGCTGCTGCCTCTGGTGCCACCTGTGTCCTTTATTTCTCCTCCCTTCTCTCCTGTTCTTAGTTCTGCTTTTGGTGAGCTGTGTGGGCTGCGGGTATGTGGGTGTCCTTGCCCCAAGCTCTCAGGTTGAGCATCTTTCAGCCCACTTACTTTGGGCCCTTCTTCTTCCTGAGGGAGGTTGTGGGGCTCTCTGCACCTGCAGGTGCAGGTGTTTTGGTAGATTCCTATTTGTAGGATTCAAGTTCCAGTTGATAGCAGCTAATGAGTAGCCTCTGGAAACCTTGATGCTTCTTTTTTCTCTGAAAAAAATGACACGTTTACAAGTGTCTGGAAGTATACAGTTTTTCAAGTCATCTTTTTGTTGCGATTTCTAATATTATGAGCAGAGAGCACCAGGCCTCTGAATCTGAGAGTTGCTCTATGGTCAGTGTTTATGACTCCTCAGTATGTGCTTTAGAAGAGTTTTATTCTCTCGCTGTAAGATGCAGGATTCTAAACACGGTCGTTAAATCCTACTTGGTGGCGGTGGGTGATATAGGACGTGGGCAGATGCTAGAAGGCCACCAGCGTTGTGGGGGAGAAGCAGCAAGGAGGGACGGGAGAACTCTCGTGGGGAAGGGGCTCCACAGTTTTAAATAATGGGCTCTGGAAAGGCTCACGGTCAAGGCGGGCTTTGCTCCCACTCACTCAACTGGCTCATCCCCTCCTCCGTAGTGATCGTCCTTCCCAGGGGTCCATCAGTACCCTTGGCACTTGGGACACGTGTATTTATGAGTAAAGCCGAGGTCCGTGTTATTTGTGGAGCTTAAATTGCAGGCAGGGGTGGGGAGCTGGCGTGGACGCAGTGGGCAGGCTGATGCTGCCCGCGTGTGGAGGTGGGGGGCTCACTGAGGGGCAAGCAGGCCAGGATCGATGCAGAGGACTGCACGGTGGCCCCAGGGTCTCAGCTCTGCATGCAGTCGGGAAGGCGGAGCTGCCAAACCGAAATGGGAGCTCCAGGGGGCCGCCCGTGGGGGCTGGTGAGGGCTGGCGAGGGACACGGGCGTGCTGGAAAGGGGCTCTCAGAGCTCCCGCTGGGAGGCGTGGGCTGGGGCTAGGGCCCTGGAGTGGCTGCCTGGAGTCCACGTGGATGTGACGTCTCCACGGGGGGCCACGCCCCGCACGCCCCCTGTGTCCTGGAGGGCGTCCGTGGTGTCCTCCTGCGGGCAGCGCTCTCCCAGCCAGGGGCTCCATGCCGCAGATCAGGCCGCCACCGCCCTCATGAGGGCTTGGCATCCCTGCACTGGCGCTGCTGGCAGGGCGGAGGTAACCACGGTAACGGGCACTCTGCCAGCCTGCCGGCCCTCCAGCCACGACCTGTGCTGGCCGCTGCAGAGGCTCGGTCACTGCCGCCGCACCCCTACACATGCACGGTCAGCCACCTAGTCACGCCCGACTCTGCAACCCCATGGAGTGCGGCCCACCAGCCGCCTCTGCCCGGGGGATTCTCCAGGCAAGAATGCTGGAGCGGGTAGCCATTCCCTTCTCCAGGGGATTTTCCCGACCCAGGGATCGAACCTAGGTCTCCTGCGTTGCAGGCAGATTCTTTACCATCTGAGCCACCAGGGGCTTCAAGTGGGTGAATTTTTGACAAGCATCCCAGGTGTTCCTTTCAGACACTGAAATCTGAGCCTGACCGCCTTCCCTACCCACCCCTAACACACACTACCTCCCCACACCCCTGGCCCTACTCCTCACCCTGCAGAGCCTCCCAAAGATGCTGCCTTCCTGGTTGGGCACCTTGGTGTCCAGGAGCGCTTGCTGAAAGAGGCCAGCCCACCCCCCCACCCCCCCAACCCCCGCCCCGAGAAGCTGGGGCTGCTCCCTGCTCACCCCCTGCTGCCCTCCCTTCTCTCTCTGCTGCCAAGTGGAAGAAACACCTTCTATTTTTAAATATTTCAACTGTTACTATTAAGTAATATTGGCTCCTACTGCAATCCAGCTGTTAGGTGAAACCCATAACCAAACGTTAGGGGGTTGCTAAGAGGGAAATTCTGAAATGCTTTCTTCTCTATGTTATGTAAACTTGACCTTATGTAACTGAAATGGCAAGGACGCTTGCAGAGGAGGTCTGTGGCTTTCCTAGACCACCGAAACTATTTTTAATTTTCAGATAATGTGTTTTTTATCCATGGGGTTTAGGGTAAACCAAATAGCTTTCAGGGGTAACCTGATGTATGGTAGAGTGAGCACAGCCCAGGCGCAGAGTGTGGGCAGGTGAGGAGGGCCCGGGGCTGCAGGGGTGTGGCCAGATTGAACCCAGGTGTCAGCAATTACTGTCTGAGCAGCCGGGCAAGGTGCTGGATCGGGCAGCCTGGATCACCCGTCCCCGCTGGGGCCACATCTAAAGGCCTTGGGGACTAGAGGGGGGCTCTTTTATTAAATGCTTGAGGATGAAACGCTGGGCTTTCTGCTGTTGTTTCTGTCTCACTGTCCCTGCATTGTAATCGTGGGAGAGTTCTCGTCCACTCGCACCGTTTCTAAAGTCACAACGGCAGAGCCCCCCGCTGGATTCCTCCGCCAGGCACCTCCTCTGGGACTCACATTTGTCTTCATCGGCTGCCTTTATACGTGAGAACTCAGAGCACGTCCCCCGTCCCCCCACCCCAACCCTTTTTTTTTAAATTTTTGCACAGAGCTGGCCTGCTTCTATTTTTAGTTTCCCGGAAGCACATTTGTGCACTTCTCGAAAGCCAAGTTCCCCCATGCACGCCAGGTTTTTATTTACAGGCTCTTGCTCAAGTTGCGCTTGCAAATATTTCCCAAAGACAGTTTCTCTTCTTGGGGGATGCAGAACAAATTAGAAACAGGCAAAGGATTTTCTGAAGAGCTTTAAGGAGAAGTTCCGGAGATGGAGAGTGGGGAGGGGGTCGGGACCCGACGCCCGGCTTCATCTGGACTCACAGAGCGCCGAGTGCAGATGGTCTGCTCTCTTTATGCCCTCTAGATTCCCGGAAAAGAAGGGCATGGGCTCCGGGGAGGCCAGGGGAACTGCAGCGGGACGGTGGGTGTGTCCCTGCACCAGACGCCTCTGCCCTCCTTCTGAACCTCCCGGAGAGGCAGGGGGTGGGGGCGGGGACCCAGAGGGCTGTACCTGGAGACCCGCCTGCCATCTAAGTCACTTTATTTTCTGTAGACTNAGGCCAGGGGAACTGCAGCGGGACGGTGGGTGTGTCCCTGCACCAGACGCCTCTGCCCTCCTTCTGAACCTCCCGGAGAGGCAGGGGGTGGGGGCGGGGACCCAGAGGGCTGTACCTGGAGACCCGCCTGCCATCTAAGTCACTTTATTTTCTGTAGACTCGGTTTGGAATGCTTTCTTCATTGTTGATACCGTGTGTTTATTACTCTGGAGACTCTGTTAAAGAAAGCCTGTCTCTTCAAGCAGCTGCCCGGAGGCTCAGATGGTAAAGAGTCCGCCTGCAGTTCAGCAGTCTCAGCGAGTCGGATGAGAAGCAGACTCGGGTGGCCGGTAGTCGAGCGGCGGCTCTACACCGGTGCAGCCCGGCTGAAGATATAATTGTCCGGTTTATCGTCCGTTTGGAGCAGTGTGTGGAACAGCCCTTGTTCGCCCTGACGTTTTCCCGTGTCCTACCCTCATCACTCACAGATAGGATCGCAGAGTCGGACACGACTCAGCGACTGAACAACAGCGATCTATGTTGATGTGAAAAATCTGTTTCTTTAAAAAAGGACTCATCGTTTGCCGTCTTTTATCAGTTTAAAGCTGAGATATTTTATCCCGTGCAGTTACCAAAAAAAATGGATGTTAACAGATGAAACAAAATGTTGATCGTTGTACAAAGCTGTATATGAGGGTATTCCCAGTAATCATCTCTGGTTTTGTGTATCTTTGAAGATTTCCACAGGGAAAGGGCTGTTTTGTTTTGCTTGTAATGTTTCAGCCTGCCTGGTTCTTCAAAACCTCCAACTGTCATTTCCACATTTTTGCTCCCATTAAGCACAAACTTTGTCCACCTGGCATGTTTTAGCAATTCTATGGATTTTCTGTTTCTTGAGTGAGTATTTCCTTTAATTTCTTTTACTATTATCTTGTTCCTCTTTTTTCTTGAATGAGATATGGCTTAATTTTTTGGTTCCCTTTCGAACTTTCTGAGTCCAATGCTTAATTGTTTCGATTCCTTTTTAAAAACACTGCTTAAGTGTGTAAGACTATGCGTTACTCTCTGAGCTCAGTGTAATCCATTCCTAAAGTTTTCAGTATGTGATGAGCTCATTAGATTTATTTTACAAATTTTCTTCGCTTTTCTTTCAGATTTGGAGTGTTCAAGAGAAAGGCGTTCCGTTGAATATCTGTGTTTCTTCTGGTTTTATTGATTTCTTTTCTGTGGCAGCGTGCACAGGGCTTGGGGCCCTGTGCGTTCACCTGGAAACGCTCTGTTTGTGTGGCTTGCTTGTCTCCAGTGCTGTGTGGGAGTCTGAAAGCCGTCGGCTCTCTGACTGTGCAGCCTCTCCAGGCTTGCCTGCCTGCAGTGTCGACTGTCATCCGGGCCCTCTGTGTGNCACAGGGCTTGGGGCCCTGTGCGTTCACCTGGAAACGCTCTGTTTGTGTGGCTTGCTTGTCTCCAGTGCTGTGTGGGAGTCTGAAAGCCGTCGGCTCTCTGACTGTGCAGCCTCTCCAGGCTTGCCTGCCTGCAGTGTCGACTGTCATCCGGGCCCTCTGTGTGCTCATGCTTTGCGTCCCTGGCGCCATGTGTACCGGAGCAAGTTCAGGCCTGCGCTCAGCTCTCTGTCCTGTGTGCCTCTCCTGACTTCTTCGCACTGTCCATCTCGGCTTTCACCAGAGGACACACAGCTCCAGGACACCCTTTCCTCATTGTAGACTGCGTACCAACTGGCTTCCCTGGTGGCTCAGTGGTTACAAAATACGCCTGCAATTCAGGGGAGCTGGGTTTGACCCCTGGGTCAGGAAGATCCCCGGAGAAGGGAATGGCAATCCTCTCTATTATTCTTGCCTGGAAAATTCAATGGACAGAGGAGCCTGGTGGGCTACAGTCCACGGGGTCACAAAGGATGACTGATTTACACACACACACACACACACGTGAAATGGGCCTCGTCTTGTGACTTTCATACACACACACACACACACACACACACACACGCGCGCGCGCGCACGTGAAATGGGCCTCGTCTCGTTTAGGATTTGCTTTAGGGCCGACCTTTGCGACACTGATGCTTCGACCTCGGATTCCTTTCGGTTGCCCTTTGCCCGTTCTGTTCTGGAGGCTTCCTGGGTGGACAGTTACTGTCATTTTGTTTTTACCCAATCTTCTCGTTTCTGTGTGAATAGATCCCATTCACAGTTGACGACACAAGAGATAGGTTTAGCTCTGAGCTCTCCGTCCAGTTGGCATGCGCTGTCTCCTGTGTTACGTGCTTCTGTCTGACTTCTTGTCTGTGGGCCTCTGGCCTCCTCTGGTTTTAGAGGGAGTGGTCGTGCTATCCTTCTGGTCACTTGGGAGGCTGTATCGTCGGCCCCCGTGCTGCTGCGGGATTGCTTACAAGCCCACATATTCAGCTGAGTGGCTGCTTCTTGACACAGACCCTTGCGGCAGCGTTTGCGGATGCCCCGTGAGGCTAGATAATTAGCACATGCAGATTCTGCGGCCTTTTCTCTTCTTGTTCATGTTCTGATTCTGCTAGTTACAGTGTTATTTTTGTTCAGGCTATTCTGTTTATAACATATAAATGATATACTTCAGTTCAGTTACTCAGTCGTGTCCAACTCTTTGCGACCCCATGAACTGCAGCACGCCAGGCCTCCCTGTCCATCACCAACTCCTGGAGTTCACTCAGACTCACGCCCATCGAGTCAGTGATGCCATCCAGCCATCTCATCCTCTGTCGTCCCCTTCTCCTCCTGCCCCCAATCCCTCCCAGCATCAGTCTTTTCCAGTGAGTCAACTCTTCTCATGAGGTGGCAAAGTACTGGAGTTTCAGCTTTAGCATCATTCCTTCCAAAGAACACTCAGGGCCGATCTCCTTTAGAATGGACTGGTTGGATCTCCTTGCAGTCCAAGGGACTCTCAAGGGTCTTCTCCAGTGCCACGGTACTTACTATCTACCATTTGCTGACTTATTAACCTTAAAGCAGTATTGGCCAATTCCTGAGAAAGCTAAGAAAATGAAAATACATGTTCCTTCTCCAACACCTTGGTTTGTTTCATCACAGCTCTGCAAAATGTGAGGAACTTTAAGTTAACCCTCAGGTGTCTAGCAGTAGGGCCCAAAGATCCCGTCAGCTGGGTCCTCACCGAGGCGAGGAGGGCACCCTGCTCTTTGGGGTGATGCTACCGGCCGCCGGGCTGGGTCAGCGGGGCCACCCCGTGTGCTCCCTCCTGCCTGGCGGCCGGTGACCCCGGCTCTGCGTGAGCCTCGCTGGTGGCCCGAGTCCTCAGGGTGGCTGCGGGGTTCTGTTTGTATGTGGAGGGTTTTCAATGAACCCCTCTTGGGGGTGATATGCTAGTGTTTGGCGGGGGGGAACGGCCTGAAGTGGACACTTCTTTAGACGCATCTTCTGCCGCTTACTTCTCTTCAGCTAAACCAGGGATTGTGGCATTTAGGCATCGCTGAGGATCTAGGTCCCCAGACAGACCTTCTTTCGTGTGCCGGCTCTGTCTCTGCCGAGGAGACGCGTCAGGGTTAAAAACCAGAGCTTCCCTGGTGGCTCAGTGGTAGAGAACCCACCTGCAAGGCAGCAGACGAGGGTTTGATCCCTGGGTGGGGAAGATCCCCTGGAGAGGGGAATGGCAACCCGCTCAGTGTTTTCGCCTGGAGAATCCCAGGGACAGAGGAGCCTGGCGGGCTACGGCCCACGGGGTCGCAAAAGTGAAGACACGACGTAGCAACTAAACCATCGCCCAGCAGCCCACCGGAGGTTCCGAAGGCCGAGTCTTCAGTGGGTGGGGCTGCAAAAGCTGGGGGCGTGAGAGCATCTCGTCCAGGAGGCCGGACACTGCCCTGTGCAGGCGCCCACGAGGCTCAGGTGTAAGGACTCAGTGGGTGCCAGGTCATCAGCTCTGTTTGTCCAGGGGCAGTTCGAGTGCAGTCTAATCACGGAGAGCCAGTGCGTTCTGGAGGCTTTTTCTGTTTTCCTCTAAGAGAGTAAATGCATGTATCGTGCTGAGTTGCTTCAGTCGTGTCTGACTCTGCAGCCCTTCACACCATGGCCCACCAGATTTCTCTGTTCCTGGGATTCTCCAGGCAAGAATACTGCAGTGGGTGGCCGTTTCCTTCTTCAGGGGATCTTCCCCACCCAGGGATCGAACCCTTGTCTCCTGCATGGCAGGCAAATTCCTCGCTGCTAAGCCACCAGGGAAAGCAGGGGAGGAGTTCTATCCTGATGATTATGGAGTCTGCACCACGGCGGCGTGTCTTGCCTTTCTGCTTGTATTGGTACCCCTCAGCCAGCTCCTCTGCAGTGGTGTTGCCTGGAATCTTATCTCAGTCAGCATTCGCCTTTAAAAGCAATACTTGCTGTATTTTTTTTTTTTTTTTAAGAAATCCCCTTTTCAGGCTAAAGAAATTTTATTCACAGTTTGCTAAAGGCTTTAATAATGAATAGTTGTTGGATTATATAATATACTTATTTTTATTATGATGAGGTCATTATCACTGCAGTGAATTACATTTGTAGATGTTCTATAGAGATGTTGCATTCTCATTTCAAAATGCCACGTATTTTGGTCAATTACCTTTTTTTTTTTTTTTTTTGTAGACTGCTGGATTAAGCTTGCTAATAATTCATTTGGGAATTTTGTGGCTGTGTTCATGGCCAGGATTGTAATTTTTCTTTTTTATAATGTCTTTGGTTTTTGTAACAAGGTTTTATACTAGCCTCACAGAGAATGAGCATATTTTTCCAGAAGTGTGTCTATTTCTGTAGGCTTTTTTAATTGACTGGCTTAAAATTTGTCATTGTATTTTCCATTTCTGCTCTATCTGAATTTTGGTGACCTCTTACATTCCTGATGTTTAAGTCTGTGCTTTACTCTCATTTTCTAAGGCATTGTTATCAGAAGTTAGTCTATTTTGTTGATCTTTTCAAAGAACCAACTTCTAATTGTGTTGCTGTGTAAGAGTGATGGACATTTTCCATTTATGTGTTTACTCTCCCCTCCCATCTGTTTTCCTTGGATTTGTTCTAGAGTTTTTCCTAAAGATACATCTTTCTAGCTTATGAATTATACGCTTATTATTGTCAAGTATAATCATTTAAGTTTGTCAGTTTCCTCCTAGTAAGACCAGAAACTTTCAAGTTACTATAGGTAATTTTTTTCATTATCTTTTCATTCTGCTTATTTTTAAGTGGTTGTTAGCATTTCCTGTTTGATTCAGAAGATATTTAGAAATGTAATTAAAATTTTCTTTTTAATTTTGTATCATAAAAAAATTTTAGACATATTCAGAAGCAGAAAGACAAGTGCAGGCCTCCTCCCATTCTGTGAGCCAACTTGGCAGAGTCAGGTCCTGTCCAGCTGTGTTTGGCCAGTACCCCATCTTACCTCTTACCTCCAACCATGGGCGTTTTGAACCAAACCCCACTCAGTGTATCATATCACCTGTAACCATCCCAGGGTCTGCATCTCTAAGAGAAAGGGATCTTCTTGTTTTCAAAATATGTACAATGCCATTTTCATATTAATGCAGTACTTGGATGTAATCTCAAAAATGACAGGATGAACTCTGGGGTGATCTCGGTTCATTTCCAAGGCAAACCATTCAATATCACAGTAATCGAAGTCTGTGCCCCAACCAGTAATGCTAAAGAAGCTGAAGTTGAATGGTTCTATGAAGACCTACAAGACCTTCTAGNTGGCTGCTCCACACTGGCGTGCTCCACACTGGTGGCTTCACACTGGTGGCTCCACACTGATAGCTTCACACTGGTGTGCTCCACACTGGTGGCTTCACACTGGTACACTTTATACTGGTACACTTCACACTGGTGGCTTCACACTGGTACACTTCAAACTGGTATACTTCACCCTGGTGGCTCCACACTGGTGGCTCCACACTGGTGGCTTCAGACTAGTGCACTTCACACTGGTGGCTCCACACTGGTGGCTTCACACTGGTACACTTCACACTGGTACACTTCACACTGGTGTGCTCCACACTGTACAGTTCACACTGGTGGCTTCACACTGGTGTGCTCCAAACTGGTATACTTCACACTGGTGGCTCCACACTGGTGGCTTCACACTGGTGGCTCCACACTGGTGGCTTCACACTGGTGGCTCCACACTGGTGGCTTCACACTGGCACACTCCACGCTGGTGGCTTCACACTGGCACGCTCCATGCTGGTGGCTTCACACTGGTGCACTCCACACTGATGGCTTCACACTGGTGGCTCCACACTGGTGGCTTCACACTGGTGCACTCCACACTGATGGCTTCACACTGGTGGCTCCACACTGGTGGCTTCACACTGGTGGCTTCATGCTGGTGGCTCCACACTGGTATACTCCACGCTGGTGGCTTCACACTGGTGGCCCCACACTGGTGGCTTCACACTGGAGTGCTCCACACTGGCGTATGGCAGAAGCCAACACAATATCGTAAACAATTATCAAATGATGGGTAGAAGTCTGCCTCTCTGGCCAATGACCCCGTGTATTTTGCTGGTGCTGCCTTGACAAAGCATCACAGACTAGGAAGCTGCAGCCTCAGGTACTTGTTTTCTTGTAGCTCTAGAGGAACCGGAAGCCTGAGATGCAGGTTGGTCTCTTCTGATGGGTGTGAGCAGAGGCCCTGTTCCCAGTCTCGGTCCTGTGTACAGGCAGTCCACTTCCTGCCATCACTCGGCCTTCTCTCTGCATGGTTCTTTGTCCACATTCCTCTTCCTACAAGGACACAGTCATACTGGATTAGGAGCCCCTCGAATGACCTCATTTTAATGTAATTGCCTCTGCAAAGGCCCGCCCCCCCATCTCCAAACACAGCTGCATTCTCACATGCGGGGCAGGGGATGATTAGGGAGTCACTCCATGAATCTGGGGAAGGCACACACTGAAGCCATAGCACGCTGGCTGCCTGCTGCCTGCTGTGTCCTCTAAAGGTCGCCACTGCTCAGCAAGTTTGCTCCTCTCCATTTGGAAGCTGTATGTGAAAGTGAAAGTGTTAGTCAGTCAGTCATGTCCCATTTTTTGTGACCCCATGGACTGTAGTCTGCCAGGCTCCTCTGTCCATGGATTTCTCCAGGCAAGAATACTGGAGTGGGCTGCCATTTACATCTCCAGGGGGTCTTCCAGACCCAGGGATCAAACCTAAGTCTCCTGCACTGCAGGCGGATTCTTTACCATCTGAACCACTGGGGAAGGACCCCAGAAGTTGTATATACATGCCCACAAATATATATACATGTGTGATTTTGAAAAGATATACAAGTATTCTATGCACTTCCTTCTTTTCCCTCAAAGCTCTATGTTGGAGATTTTTTTTCAACTAACCACATACAGACCTATGTTACTCCTTTCAAAGGTTTAGTCTACTTTTTGACTCCACCCTTAAGAGTAGAACTGTGAAAAGGTCTTGATCTAGCCCAAACCCTCTTTTCTTCTGTTGGAAAAGGAACATAGCAGGGACAATCCTTTGAATGCAAGTCACAGGCGATCACTCTAGCTACCTAAGCAGAAGGGACTGTCTGGAAGCTGTTGGACATGCAGACCCAGTCCTCTCAGGAGCTGGACACCTTGGTGAGAACTTTGCAACAGCTGAGGAAGCGCTGAAGGATCAGGAAGCAGAACCTGCTGTTATGACCCTTGTGGAAGGTACCGTTTGATCAGGGGCTGCTGAGGAAATGAATGAATCCAGGTCTGCTCTCTTCAACACAAGACCGCCACACGCAGCAACCGCAGGCTGAAATGAGGCTCGTCTGAAAAGAGCTGTGCTCTCACTGTGCCAAGAGCTTCCCAGGTGGCACCAGTGTAAAGAATCCACCTGCCAATGCAGGAGACCGAGACACAGGTTCAATTCCTGGGTCAGGAAGATCCCCTGGAGCAGGAAATGGCAACCCGCTCCAGTATTCTTGCCTGAGAAGTCCCATGGACAGAGGAGCCTGGTGGGCTACAGTCCAGGGGGTCTCAAAGAGTCGGTCATGACTGAGGGGATGAGCACACGCTCTGTAAGCATACCGTACACACCAGAACTCAAAGGGCTTGTGCCAGAACAATTTTTATAAAAATTACATGTTCAAATGACGCTATTTGGGACACAATGAGTCAAATAAAATATACAATTAAGATGAATTATATCACCATATGTGAAATAGACAGCCACTGGGAATTTGCTGTGTGGCTTAGGGAACTCAAGCAACCGGGGCTCTGTATCGACCTAGAGGGTGGGACGGGGTGGGAGACGGGAGGTGGTTTGAAGAGGGAGGGGACGCATGTGCACCTGTGGCTGAGTCATGGTGAGGTCTGCCAGAAAACAGCAAAATTCTGTACAGCAATTATCTTGCTAAAAAATAAATACATTTTTAAAAAATGATTTCTTTGTCCTGTTTTTTCAGTCACTATTGGAAATTTTAAAATTGTATGGGTAGTTTGTTTTTGTGACTTGGATTGTATTCCATTGGCCCATGGGCAGTAAATATTTCATCTCTGCTGGCTGAAAAGCCAGAACCCTGGTATACAGAGTCCAACTGGCCAAGCGGAGGTCATGCACTCGGTGTCTTGGAAGCACCAAGGTGGATCTGGCTTCCGGGCTTACTCTCCCGGTAGGACTGCACACTCCCGGGAGCAGGAATGCCTGCAGGGAAATCACGGAGGGTCAGAAAGAAGGAGCTGATGCTGGGGACAGACACACTAAACTCCCCACGGAAGCGGTTCATGCCCGGCGCAGACTAAGCAGCTAAAATATCCCTGCTGGACGCCGAAGGGGCTGACAACACCCCCGGCCCAGCGTGATGTCTCTCCTCCCACTGTGACCTTCTGCATCCGGTCCCCACCTCCGTCCTGCCCCAGGGGACACGGCTCCAGCTATAAGCAGCTCCATTTTGCTGCTTTCCTGAGTGGCGCGTGTGGCGCTCTCAATCTCAGTCACTTTGTGGAGGAGTGTGCTAACCGCTATCATGACTCATTTGTCTTGGTATCGACTCAGCTCTTCTCGAGCGAGTCACAGAGTCCATCCTGAGACTACCTCTTTATCTATGCTCCCGTCGTTAGTGATCTCATCCAGGCTCATAGCTTTAAATACCACATATCATACGATATTTAGGTTTAAATGCCATATATATCAATAACTTCCAAATTTCCATGTGAGTCCAGCACTCTCTCAAATTTTAGACTCTGCCAAATACCCAGCTGCCTATGTGGCACCTCCACTCAAATGACTAAAGACATCTCAAAGTCAACGTGTCCAAAGTGGAAATGAAGCCACTCCCTCCTGCAGAATTCCTCATCTCAGGAGATGGGAGCTTCATCTTTCCATTGCTCGGGCCAAAGCTTTGCAGCCATCCGGACTTGTTTCTTTCACAGTTCACACATAATCTGCAAGAAACCCTGTTGGCTCAGTGTTCAAACATACCTAAAGTCTGCCCACCTCTCACAATCTCCAATGTCCACCTTGACCCAAGCACCTTCATTTCCCCAGGATTGTTGCGAGAGTTCCCTAGTTGGTCTTTCTGCTTCAGCCTTTATCTACTAACAATGTATTTTAAGCTTCCAGAGGACTCCTTTTTTTTTTTCCAAGTTTTTGTTGTTCAGTCACTCAGTCATGTCCAACTCTTTGTGATCCAGTGGACTTCAGCATACCAGGCTTCCCTGTCCTTCACCATCTCCCAGAGTTTGCTCAAACTCATGTCCATTGAGTCAGTGATGCCATCCAACCATCTCATCCTCTATTGTCCCCTTCTCCTCCTGCCTTCAATATTTCCCAGCAACAGGGTCTTTTCCAGTGAGTCAGCTCTTCACATCAGGTGGTCAAAGTATTGGAGCTTCAGCTTCAGCATCATTCCTTTGATGAATACTCAGGATTGATTTCCTTTAGGTTTAATTTGTTTGATCTCCTTGCAGTCCAAGGGACTCTCAAGAGCCTTCTTCAACACCATAGTTCAAAAGCATAAATTCTTTGGTGCTCAGCCTTCTTTATGGTCCAACTCACATCCACACATGACCACTGGAAAAACCATAGCTTTGACTAGACAGATCTTTACTGGCAAAGTAATATCTCTGCTTTTTAATATGCTGTCTAGGTTGGTCATAGCTTTTCTTCCAAGGAGCAAGTGTCTTTTAATTTCATGGCTGCAGTGATTTTGGAGCCCAGAAAAATAAAATCTGTCCCTGTTTCCCCATCTATTTGCCGTAAAGTGATGGGACTGGATGCCATGATCTTCGTTTTCTGAATGTTGAGCTTTAAGCCCACTTTTTCACTCTCCTCTTTCACTTTCATCAAGAGGCTCTTTAGTTCCTCTTCACTTTCTGCCATAAGGGTGCTGTCATCTGCATATATGAGGTTATTGGTATTTCTCCTGGCAATCTTGATTCCAGGTTGGCATTTTGCATGATGTGCTTTGCATATAAGTTAAATAAGCAGGGTGACAATATACAGCCCCGACGTACTCCTTCCCCAGTTTTGAACTCCAAGCTTTACTAAGATGTAGTTGGCAGGTGACGGTGCATTCATTTCAGGCACACAACATGCTGACTTGATAGGTGCACACACTGGAGAACGGTGAGCACGGGTCCAGTTGACATCCATCATCTCACACAGTTACCAAAGCCACGGCAACGGCCTCCTGTGTCCTCGGTGGCCTAGGACTACCTACCCGTCTGCTCTCTGCTCCCCTCTCCTTCTCTTCTGCTTGCTCTCATCTCTACAACCATCCTGCCCTCCTTGAGTGCGTGCATACTAAATCACTTCAGTCGTGTCCGACTCCTTGCAACCCCATGGACTACTGTCTGCTAGGCTCCTCTGTCCATGGCATTCTTAAGGCAAGAGCACTGGAGTGAGTTGTCATGCCCTCCTCCAGGGGATCTTCCCGACCCAGGAATGGGACCCCTGTCTCTTACGTCTCCTGTACTGGCAGGCAGAATCTTTATGACTAGCACCACCCAGGAAGCCCCCTGGCCTCCTTGTTCCCCCTCCACCATGCTAGGCACGTGCCCACATGCGCTGGGGCTTCCTTCTCCCTGGACTTCTCTTTATCCAGGTGTGTCAGTCGATTGCGCCTCCTCTGCGAGTCGTTGCTCTAATGCCGCCTCTTCCAGGAGGACCTCCCTCACGGCCATTCTAGAGACGTAGTCATTGACATGGAGCACTTTCATGAGCGCTGAAAGGAAGTGATAATGCTGCGTATTTATCAAGAATCTATTGTTTAAAATTGTGAAATGGAGATCCACAAAATACATACCAAATAATAGGGGTTATTTCGAGGGGACCCCACTCCTCCCCTCAGCCCTCTTCCAGTTACGTATTTAACCTGCTTTCTGCGCTTTTTCCTATTGCACTTTCCACTTTCAAATTATGATTCTCCTTAACACACCGATTTCTTACCTCTTTTATTGTTTTTGCCTGGCTTATCCTACTCCTGTCTAAATCCCATGAAGAAAGATCTCTAAGTATTCTGAGTGTCTAGAGAAACACCTGGCACATACCAAGTATTCACTGATTGTTTGAGGATACATGAATGACTGAATGACTCTGAAAGGCCAAGAATCTGCCTTCAAGGAATTTGCAGTCTCAATATATGTCTTCTTAGAACGGATCCTCTGATGAACATTGCTGTTGGTGTTAGTCACTAGGTCATGATGACTCTTTTGTGACCCCGTGGACTGTAGCCCACCGGGCTCCTCTGTCCATGGGATTCCCCAGGCAGGAATACTGGAGAGGGTTGCCATTTCCTTCTCCAGGGGATCCTCTCATCTCAGGGATCAAACGTGATCTCCTGCATTGGTGGGTGGATTCTTTACCCCTGAGCCACCAGGGAAGCTCCTTATGAACATTACCTTTTGCTAATCATGAATTCCCATTCTCATCTCAAGTGAAGTGTAACTTACCCACCATAAGAAAGAAAGTTGTCCAGGTCATTGGAAGGAGAGAGTAAGAAATATATGTTTATTTTACTAACAGGAGATCTGGCTGTTCTCAACCCTTCTCTTTCCACAAGTGCCAAGTGAAGCACCTGCTCCTTGTAGAAAGTGGGTAATACCCTAGAGCATTATCCTGCCTGCACGGCTCCATCTCTAAAGTGGAGAAAAGGCGTTTTGCATTTTATAATGCTGAACACTCACCCATTTCATGACCTTACCATCTGTTTCCATCTGTGAAATATTTCAAACGACCAAATAACATTAAAATCACCTAAAAGAGTTTCTTTATTAGTGATAAACTTTTACAATTCAATTTAAAAAGTTTATAGCCCTGAACGCTGCGAGGACTGCCGTTTTCCAAAGTACCAGCGTGCTCTTCATCACTGGGTTCTGACAGCAGTCTGACCTTTTCTAACATCTTCACTGAAAGGAGAAGATGTGAAAACCAGATAATAGATGACCGTGGCTTTATGGACATTATAATCTGTAACAGTTAAAACAGGCTGTGGTTATTAGACCATGGAAAACGATGCCTTATTACATAATTATCTGTTCCCCCGTAGGCTGATTTCTCTTACTGACAAAACATCTTTTATGAGTTTTAAAACTTGCAAAGCCAATAAAACTCTGCAGGAACAAGCTGGATTGCATTCTGCTCAACACATCACCACCATCATCAGAACTGCCAGCCCAGTTCAAAGGCTAACCCCACGGGGCTGCAGAAGGGACCGCTGGTTGCTGCACTTCCTGGAGCACTTCCAGGGGCAGGGCTCCCTCTCAGGGGAGAAACATCTAGGATACCAAGTAGGTTCGTCTCCTACCGAGAGGGAGGAAGGGAAGACAGGCCTCGGGGGCTGCCCAAGGCATGCCTTCTGATTCCAAACCAAGAATCATTACTAACAAGGGAAATAGAGGGTCTTTCACCTACTCCTCCCAAGTCATAGCAAATCTCATTGGTATCAACACCAACCCTCACCACTGACAAGCTTAGGCTCTTCTTATACTTCTGGGAACTAAAGCCAAGGATATGGGAAAAAGTTAACAGGTAGCTCAACTATACACTGCCTCTGAATATTTCCTGCTCCAAACATTCTCTGTAATTTTCATACATCTCTTTCCACTCCTTACAGTACCTTAGATAGGACTCAGACAAAAGAACTATTTTGGAAAATTTATTTAAAAGCAGAGACATCACTTTCCTGACAAAGTTCCGTCTAGTCAAGGCTATGGTTTTTCCAGTTGTCATGTATGGATGTGAGAGTTGGATTATAAATAAAGCTGAGCGCCGAAGAATTGATGCTTTTCACCTGTGGTGTTGGAGAAGACTCGAGAGTCCCTTGGACTGCAAGGAGATCCAACCAGTCAATCCCAAAGGAAATTAACCATGAATGTGCATTGGAAGGACTGATGCTGAAGCTGAAACTCCAATACTTTGGCCACCTGATGTGAAGAGCTGACTCAGTGGAAAAGACCCTGATGCTGGGAAAGATAGAAGGCGGGAGGAGAAGGGGACAACAGAGGGTGAGATGATTGTATGGCATCACCGACTCTATGGACATGAGTTTGAGCAGACTCCTGAGAGATAGTGAAAGACAGGGAAGCCTGGCATGCTGCAGACCATGGGGTTACAAAGAGTTGGACATGACTGAGTGACTGAACAGCAACAATTTAATTACTACACCTCATAATAACTGTTGATACTATGTAAGGGAAATGCTTCAATTTTTAATCTTTCTCCAATTGTTTTGAATCAATTATTTTCACTTTTCCAAGTGAATTCTATGATACCTGCTTTTGCAATTCCAACTAAAATGTCAATTAATTGATTCATCTAGGGGAGTCAGTACCCGTACAACATTGAGTTTGCTTATCCACAAGCACGGCCTCCCACCACTGAATCCAGGTGAATACAGCTATAAAATAGCTCACTATATCTGACAACGAAATTCAGTTATCACAAATCATAACATGTAGTACAGTAAGCCCCCTACACGCAAACCTTCAAGTTGCAGACATGTGTTCACATGTCCAAGGTAAGTTAGCTCACACGCCTGGTGTGCATTCATGGGCGTGCACGCTCCACAAGTGGCTGAGCTTCTGTGTCTGTCACTCTGCAGTCCTGTGCAGACTATAGTGGGGCCACTTCTTTATTTCAAGCCCAGGATGTCCAGAAGCAAGTGTAAAAGCCACAGTGATGTAGCTGGTACTACTGCACTTTCCAAGGCTCTGTATCGTAAGATTAAAAATGTTTCCTTCATTTTGCGTTTGTCTTTCAGGCATCGCTGTGTGAGTGTTATAAGCCTATCACAGTACAGTGCTCCACAGCCCATCGTGTCGGTTGGGTACCTAGGCTAACTTTGTGGGACTTAAGGAGCAAACTGGAGTTACGAAGGCACCCTCAGACTGGAGCTCATTCATATGCAGGGACTCACTATATTCAGAAAGATGTACTATACAATGCATTAATAAAGTCAACACGGGAATCGTCAAAGGACGTTTCCTGCAGGTAGATCTTACTACAGTGATAAGTTTCAGAATGGGGTGAGGGCTCTGAGTTGCAAGAACTTAACTCCACCTTAAACAAAAGGTTATTAGATAAGACATCTAGACTTCTTCAACAGTAAAGACACGTATAAGTAAGTATAGCGTTTGTCAACTGCTACTTTAAAATACAAGAGAACTGTGGCTACAGGATGATGGTTTTATTGTATTTATTTGAAAATGACTCTACATTCTACAAAGGGTAAGATTCTGTGTGGTGATGCAAAGTCATTCTTATTATTTTTCTGAGAGGATAACTGTAAATTCATTTGCTAATCTTATTTAACAACTAAGAGAACACACTTTTTTAAAATCAGCCTGTTTATTTCTTGGAGCACTGAATGTTTTGAATCTGTGGTGAAGAGAAATTTACATATGGCATCTCCAGAAAAAGTTTATAGGATCAAATAATCTCTGAAATAGATCTCCAATTCCAGAATCTCACCAGAATTGAGACTTATACCTGGAGTTCAATAAGCAATGGCACTTTCTTGTTTATTTATTAGTTTTGTCATCAAAAAGAGTAAAATATGAAATTTAATATTTGGCTGATCTAAATGTTTTTAAGAAATCTAAAGTCACAATACCACCAAATATAAAAGTGCAAGATAAAGAAATGTCTGAATAAATTTACAGGAATACATGTACTTGTTATTTTAAAATCATTCAGTTCAGTTCAGTTCAGTCGCTTACTCATGTCTGATTCTTTGCGACCCCGTGAATCACAGCACGTCAGGCCTCCCTGTCCATCACCAACTCCTGGAGTTCACTCAGACTCACGCCCATAGAGTCAGTGATGCCATNTGCTGCTGCGGGATTGCTTACAAGCCCACATATTCAGCTGAGTGGCTGCTTCTTGACACAGACCCTTGCGGCAGCGTTTGCGGATGCCCCGTGAGGCTAGATAATTAGCACATGCAGATTCTGCGGCCTTTTCTCTTCTTGTTCATGTTCTGATTCTGCTAGTTACAGTGTTATTTTTGTTCAGGCTATTCTGTTTATAACATATAAATGATATACTTCAGTTCAGTTACTCAGTCGTGTCCAACTCTTTGCGACCCCATGAACTGCAGCACGCCAGGCCTCCCTGTCCATCACCAACTCCTGGAGTTCACTCAGACTCACGCCCATCGAGTCAGTGATGCCATCCAGCCATCTCATCCTCTGTCGTCCCCTTCTCCTCCTGCCCCCAATCCCTCCCAGCATCAGTCTTTTCCAGTGAGTCAACTCTTCTCATGAGGTGGCAAAGTACTGGAGTTTCAGCTTTAGCATCATTCCTTCCAAAGAACACTCAGGGCCGATCTCCTTTAGAATGGACTGGTTGGATCTCCTTGCAGTCCAAGGGACTCTCAAGGGTCTTCTCCAGTGCCACGGTACTTACTATCTACCATTTGCTGACTTATTAACCTTAAAGCAGTATTGGCCAATTCCTGAGAAAGCTAAGAAAATGAAAATACATGTTCCTTCTCCAACACCTTGGTTTGTTTCATCACAGCTCTGCAAAATGTGAGGAACTTTAAGTTAACCCTCAGGTGTCTAGCAGTAGGGCCCAAAGATCCCGTCAGCTGGGTCCTCACCGAGGCGAGGAGGGCACCCTGCTCTTTGGGGTGATGCTACCAGCCGCCGGGCTGGGTCAGCGGGGCCACCCCGTGTGCTCCCTCCTGCCTGGCGGCCGGTGACCCCGGCTCTGCGTGAGCCTCGCTGGTGGCCCGAGTCCTCAGGGTGGCTGCGGGGTTCTGTTTGTATGTGGAGGGTTTTCAATGAACCCCTCTTGGGGGTGATATGCTAGTGTTTGGCGGGGGGGAACGGCCTGAAGTGGACACTTCTTTAGACGCATCTTCTGCCGCTTACTTCTCTTCAGCTAAACCAGGGATTGTGGCATTTAGGCATCGCTGAGGATCTAGGTCCCCAGACAGACCTTCTTTCGTGTGCCGGCTCTGTCTCTGCCGAGGAGACGCGTCAGGGTTAAAAACCAGAGCTTCCCTGGTGGCTCAGTGGTAGAGAACCCACCTGCAAGGCAGCAGACGAGGGTTTGATCCCTGGGTGGGGAAGATCCCCTGGAGAGGGGAATGGCAACCCGCTCAGTGTTTTCGCCTGGAGAATCCCAGGGACAGAGGAGCCTGGCGGGCTACGGCCCACGGGGTCGCAAAAGTGAAGACACGACGTAGCAACTAAACCATCGCCCAGCAGCCCACCGGAGGTTCCGAAGGCCGAGTCTTCAGTGGGTGGGGCTGCAAAAGCTGGGGGCGTGAGAGCATCTCGTCCAGGAGGCCGGACACTGCCCTGTGCAGGCGCCCACGAGGCTCAGGTGTAAGGACTCAGTGGGTGCCAGGTCATCAGCTCTGTTTGTCCAGGGGCAGTTCGAGTGCAGTCTAATCACGGAGAGCCAGTGCGTTCTGGAGGCTTTTTCTGTTTTCCTCTAAGAGAGTAAATGCATGTATCGTGCTGAGTTGCTTCAGTCGTGTCTGACTCTGCAGCCCTTCACACCATGGCCCACCAGATTTCTCTGTTCCTGGGATTCTCCAGGCAAGAATACTGCAGTGGGTGGCCGTTTCCTTCTTCAGGGGATCTTCCCCACCCAGGGATCGAACCCTTGTCTCCTGCATGGCAGGCAAATTCCTCGCTGCTAAGCCACCAGGGAAAGCAGGGGAGGAGTTCTATCCTGATGATTATGGAGTCTGCACCACGGCGGCGTGTCTTGCCTTTCTGCTTGTATTGGTACCCCTCAGCCAGCTCCTCTGCAGTGGTGTTGCCTGGAATCTTATCTCAGTCAGCATTCGCCTTTAAAAGCAATACTTGCTGTATTTTTTTTTTTTTTTTAAGAAATCCCCTTTTCAGGCTAAAGAAATTTTATTCACAGTTTGCTAAAGGCTTTAATAATGAATAGTTGTTGGATTATATAATATACTTATTTTTATTATGATGAGGTCATTATCACTGCAGTGAATTACATTTGTAGATGTTCTATAGAGATGTTGCATTCTCATTTCAAAATGCCACGTATTTTGGTCAATTACCTTTTTTTTTTTTTTTTTTGTAGACTGCTGGATTAAGCTTGCTAATAATTCATTTGGGAATTTTGTGGCTGTGTTCATGGCCAGGATTGTAATTTTTCTTTTTTATAATGTCTTTGGTTTTTGTAACAAGGTTTTATACTAGCCTCACAGAGAATGAGCATATTTTTCCAGAAGTGTGTCTATTTCTGTAGGCTTTTTTAATTGACTGGCTTAAAATTTGTCATTGTATTTTCCATTTCTGCTCTATCTGAATTTTGGTGACCTCTTACATTCCTGATGTTTAAGTCTGTGCTTTACTCTCATTTTCTAAGGCATTGTTATCAGAAGTTAGTCTATTTTGTTGATCTTTTCAAAGAACCAACTTCTAATTGTGTTGCTGTGTAAGAGTGATGGACATTTTCCATTTATGTGTTTACTCTCCCCTCCCATCTGTTTTCCTTGGATTTGTTCTAGAGTTTTTCCTAAAGATACATCTTTCTAGCTTATGAATTATACGCTTATTATTGTCAAGTATAATCATTTAAGTTTGTCAGTTTCCTCCTAGTAAGACCAGAAACTTTCAAGTTACTATAGGTAATTTTTTTCATTATCTTTTCATTCTGCTTATTTTTAAGTGGTTGTTAGCATTTCCTGTTTGATTCAGAAGATATTTAGAAATGTAATTAAAATTTTCTTTTTAATTTTGTATCATAAAAAAATTTTAGACATATTCAGAAGCAGAAAGACAAGTGCAGGCCTCCTCCCATTCTGTGAGCCAACTTGGCAGAGTCAGGTCCTGTCCAGCTGTGTTTGGCCAGTACCCCATCTTACCTCTTACCTCCAACCATGGGCGTTTTGAACCAAACCCCACTCAGTGTATCATATCACCTGTAACCATCCCAGGGTCTGCATCTCTAAGAGAAAGGGATCTTCTTGTTTTCAAAATATGTACAATGCCATTTTCATATTAATGCAGTACTTGGATGTAATCTCAAAAATGACAGGATGAACTCTGGGGTGATCTCGGTTCATTTCCAAGGCAAACCATTCAATATCACAGTAATCGAAGTCTGTGCCCCAACCAGTAATGCTAAAGAAGCTGAAGTTGAATGGTTCTATGAAGACCTACAAGACCTTCTAGAACTAACACCCAGTAAAGATGTCCTTTTCATTATAGAGGACTGGAATGTAAAAGTAGGAAGACAAGAGATACCTGGAGTAACAGGCAAATATGGCCTTGGAGTACAGAATGAAGCAGGGCAAGGCTAACAGAGTTTTGCCAAGAATACTCACTGGTCATAACAAACACCCTCTTCCAACAACACAAGAGAAGACTCTACACATGGACATCACCAGATGGTCAACACCGAAATCAGATTGCTTATATTCTTTACAGCCAAAGATGGAGAAGCTCTATACAGTCAGCAAAAATAAGACCGGGAGCTGACTGTGGCTCAGATCATGAGCTGCTTATTGCCAAATTCAGACTTAAACTGAAGAAAGTACAGAAAACCTCTAGACCATTCAGATATGACCTAAGTCAAATCCCTTATGATTATACACTGGAAGTGAGAAATAGATTCAGGGAATTAGATCTGATAGATAGAGTGCCTGAAGAAATACGGACAGAGGTTCATGACATTGTACAGGAGACAGGGATCAAAACCATCCCCAAGAAAAAGGCAAAATGGTTGTCTGAGGAGGCCTTATAAATAGCTGAGAAAAGAAGAGAAGTGAAAGGAAAACGAGAAAAGGAAAGATATAAGCATCTGAATGCAGAGTTCCAAAGAATAGCAAGAAGAGATAAGAAAGCCTTCGTCAGCGATCAATGCAAAGAAATAGAGGGAAAGAACAGAATGGGAAAGACTAGAGATCTCTTCAAGAGAATTAGAGACACCAAGGGAACATTTCATGCAAAGATGGGCTCGATAAAGGACAGAAATGGTATGGACCTGACAGAAACAGAAGATACTAAGAAGAGGTGGCAAGAATATACAGAAGAACTGCACAAAAAAGATCTTCATGACCTGGATAATCACGATGGTGTGATCACTCATCTAGAGCCAGACATCCTGGAATGTGAAGTCAAATGGGCCTTAGAAAGCATCACTACAAAGAAAGCTACTGGAGGTGATGGAATTCCAGTTGAGCTATTTCAAATTGTAAAAGATGATGCTGTGAAAGTGCTGCACTCAATATGCCAGCAAATTGGGAAAACTCAGCAGTGGCCACAGGACTGGAAAAGATCAGTTTTCATTGCAATCCCAAAGAAAGTCAATGCCAAAGAATGCTCAAACTACTGCACAATTGCACTCATCTCACACGCTAGTAAAATAATGCTCAACATTCTCCAAGCCACACTTCAGCAATACGTGAACCATGAAGTTCCAGATGTTCAAACTTGTTTTAGAAAAGGCAGAGGAACCAGAGATCAAATTGCCAACATCCTCTGGATCATCGAAAAAGCAAGCGAGTTCCAGAAAACATCTATTTCTGCTTTATTGACTATGCCAAAGCCTTTGACTGTGTGGATCACAATCAACTGTGGAAAATTCTGAGAGAGATGGGAATACCAGAGCACCTGACCTGCCTCTTGAGAAATCTGTATGCATGTCAGGAAGCAATAGTTAGAACTGGACATGGAACAACAGACTGGTTCCAAGTTGGGAACAGAGTACGTCAAGGCTGTATATTGTCAACCTGCTTATTTAGCTTCAATGCAGAGTACATCATGAGAAATGCTGGACTGGAAGAAGCACAAGCTGGAATCAAGATTGCTGGGAGAAATATCAATAACCTCAGATATGCAGATGACACCACCCTTATGGCAGAAAGTGAGGAAGAACTAAAGAGCCTCTTGATGCAAGTGAAAGAGGAGAGAGAAAAAGTTGGCTTAAAACTCAACATTCAGAAAACGAAGATCATGGCATCCGGTCCCATCACTTCCTGGCAAATAGATGGGGAAACAGTGCCAGACTTTATTTTTGGAGGCTGCAAAATCACTGCAGATGGTGATTGCAGCCACGAAATTAAAAGACACTTACTCCTTAGAAGGAAAGTTATGACCACCCAGACAGCATATTAAAAAGCAGAGACATTACTTTGCCAACAGATGTCCGTGTAGTCAAGGCTATGGTTTTTCCAGTAGTCTTGTATGGATGTGACAGTTGGACTGTGAGGAAAGCTGAGCGCCAAAGAATTGATGCTTTTGAACTGTGGTGTTGAAGACTCTTGAGAGTCCCTTGGACTGCAAGGAGATCCGACCAGTCCATCCTAAAGGAGATCAGTCCTGGGTGTTCATTGGAAGGACTGATCCTGAAGCTGAAACTCCAGTACTCTGGCCACCTGATGCAAAGAACTGACTCATTGGAAAAGACCCTGATGCTGGGAAAGATTGAGGGCAGGAAGAGAAGGGGACGACAGAGGATGAGATGGTTGGATGGCATCAGTGACTCAATGGACATGAGTTTGAGTAAATTCCGGGAGTTGGTGACGGACAGGGAAGCCTGGCGTGCTGCAGTCCATGGAGTTGCGAAGAGTCAGACACAGCTGAGTGACTGAAGTGAAGTGAACAATTCTTCAGCTTTATTTAGTGCTCACCTAGTGTTTACGTGGTCCTGATGCAAATTTGTATGTATGTGTTAATTTAAGTCAAATTGATCTACAAATGTGTTGGTTCCAGGTACACAGCACAGTAATTCTCTGGTTCTATACATTAAAAAATGTCATCAGGATAAGTCTAGTTACCACTTGTCCCCATAGAAAGATACAGTCAGTCCCCTACATACGGACCTTCAAGTTGTGAACTTTCAGACGCAAATCTACTTTCCGTCAGCATCAGGCGTGACTGAGACCGCAGCTGGCCCTCCGTCTCCTGTTGCTGACGCCCCTTCGGCTCCACCATCTCCCCTCCTCTCCCTCCTCCCAGCAGTAACTCTTCTTAGCTGTTCTTCCCATACCAGGCCCTGTGTGCCAGCTGTTGTTTTGGACTACTGCACCTTGCAAGGTGCTGAACTGTAACGTGGAAGGTGGCTTGTTTGTTTTTACCTGTATTATGTGTCAGAAGTGTCATAAAGCTGTAACGGCGCAGTACTGCGGGGCTGACTGTGTTAGTCGGGAACCCAGGCTCACGTGGCTCAGCCTGTGAACCAGCTGGATTCAACATGCTCTGGGAACGGAGCTTGTTCGTGAGTGGGGACTTCCCGTGCTGCCGCCTTACTGACTGTGCCCCCCGTGGCCGACGTCACACCCCGTGGCTGACTGACTGAGTCTGCAAGTCTGGGTCTCCGTCTCCCTCACCTGTATCACTCACTTCCCAGCCTCTGTCCCCTCTCGCATCACCACTTTGTCCGTTTCTGTTTTTCTTTTTTTTCTGGAGTTCACATATGTGAACTCATGCGGTATTTGCCTTTCTCCACCTGACTTATTTCACTTAGGTTAATATCCTCTGGGTTCATCCGTGTTTTCACAGATGACAAGATCATCTTCTTTCCTATGGCTGAAGTTCCATTGTACTTATATACCGCACCCTCTCGATCCCCTGTCGTGGCTTCGCAGCTATCCTGGGTTTCTCTGATAGCTCAGTTCGTGAAGAATCCGCCTGCAATGCAGGAGACCCCAGTTCAATTCCTGGGTCGGGAAGATCCCCTGGAGAAGGGATAGGCTACCCACTCCAGTGTTCTCGGGCTTCCCTTGTGGCTCAGCTGGTGAAGAATCCGCCTGTGATGCAGGAGACCTGGGTTCGATCCCTGGGTTGGGGAAATCCCCTGGAGGAGGGAACAGCTACCCACTCCGGTATTCTGGCCTGGAGAATTCCATGGGCTGTATAGTGTGTGAGGTTGCAAAGAGTCGGACACGACCCAGCAACCTTCACTTCACCTCTTTATCCCTTCACCGTGATGGTGTTTAAAGCACGTGTCTGTATTGCATTGTTTGACGCGAGGTCCACTGGATGTTCGTGCATGGTGGCTGGTCTGTCCCCAGCTCATCCGTGAGATTCCCTCCTGCCTTTGTGTGAGCTTTGCAGTCTCTCTGAAGATACTGGGTTGGCTGTCCTGCAGGGTCTCCCTGGGTTCTAGATTTCGCTAGATTTCCTCCCTGAGTTGTCATTCAGAGCCGACCTCTCTTGCCTGAGTTTCCTGTCCATTGGTGGTTAGACCTGGAGGTTTGATCAGAGCCAGTTGTGATTATTTCTGGCCGCACTCTAGGTGCAGTCGCGTGTCCACTGGGAGGACCAGCTCTGTGTGTGTAGGTGGGGGCGCTTAGCAGCCGCGTGTCTTTTTCTTTCTCCTGAAAATCATTTTACTGACTTAGGCACACCGTCCACCACTGCCCTGAGGGCCCTCCTCTTGGTCTCCAGCAGGTCTGTGTGGCAGCCTCTGAACCTCTGTCTTCTACCTCCACCCCTGCTGGGGGCAGGGTCCCAGGGCCCTGGGACACTCCCGCCTCCCCACCGGCCCCAAGGGTTTCCTCCGTGACTCCATCCACAAGTCAGACGCTGCCATCTGCCTCCTTGCTGTTCGTGGGGACTCGTTTTCCTGTGTGTCGGGTTCCCTGCTCGCGGTTCCTCCCACGTCTCAGACTCCCCTGGGCGCTTCCTTCCCCGTGGGCTCGTCGGCGCGTCTGCAGCCTGCCCAGTCTGACGCGGCCCCGTCTGCGTGTGCTCTGCGTGCAGCCCTGACCGCCACTCCCCAGCACGGGGTTCTGGCTTGGCAGCTGTTCCTCTGCCCTCGGGGCTGGTTCGGGTTCTCTGGCCGTTTCCACCCGTCCCTCGTCGGCAGCTTGCTCGTCCTCAGGGTCTGCTGACCCTCTTCTCTCAAGTCTGTGGTTCCGCTTGGAAACTGTCTTGATTGCTGCCGTTTGCTGGGCTCCCTGCTTGGTTTTGCCTTCTGTGTCTCCCACCAGTTCTGGAAATGCTCAGCCATCTGTCTTAGGTGCTGCCTCTGACCTCCGACCTTCTCGGCGGGGCGGGGGTGGGGCCACTTTGGAACCCACCCCTGGTCCTGAAACACAGGCTGCACCCTCCCTGCTGCCATGGGGCTTCCGCGTTGCAGGGGCCCAGGGGCCTGGGCCGGGGCTGGGGCAGGTGGGTGGGCGAGAAAGGAGTGGGAGGGCCCTGATGGTCTGCTTTTGCAGAACTGTGAGATGGCCTGGGTTCTGCCCCGTTGTCTGAGTTCTCTCCCCTGCATGCTCCCGCCCTACAAAGGCCTTTTTCTTTCTTTCACAAAAGGAGAGAAGGGGGCGGCGAGGGCCCTGACCTACACTCCTCAGCAGCTGCCGCGGGATCGGCACCCTGCCCCGAGGAGATGAGGCTGGTGCTTGTTCTCTGTCTGCATCAAATACACGCCCTCTTGCTCCTTGTGAAGCCGGCGTGTCTCCACATCCTGTTCCCATCCTTTCAGTTGAGAAGCCGTCTGGGCTGCATATCTGGGGGACCCAGGGCCCCTCACTCGCATGCGGGCCTGCGCTCCGGGGTCTCCACCCCTGGTGTGCTGGAACCGGAGCCTGGGTGCTGTGGACGCCTGTCCCCAGGCGTGCTCGCGACTCGGCCTTCGGTTGCCATGTGTGCAGGCACTGAGGGCCAGCTTGCGCCCTTCTGGGGGTCTCCTGCATCCTGACCACCAGGTCTTGCCTTGGGTCTTCACCACCCTTGGTAAAGTAGCCTTCTGGGCCCACTTTAGGGGGAGGGCGATCAGCAGCTCGGGAGGCAGGACAGGCTCAGCTCAGCCCGCCGCGCCCAGATACCCCTCCCGCCAGGTCAGCTCCCCTGGAGTCTTCTCCCTGCATTCACACCTCTCTGCCACGGGGTCTGCCAGCTCGAGGCTGCGTCCTGGCTCTTGATGAACGCCAGTCACATGCAGGGCGGTTGGGTGGCCGCTGGTCCTCAGGGGTATTTGGACTCATATTAGCCCCGACCCCACACTGGACGTCTGAGACCAGGTGCTTATGCCAGGGGCCCGGCCTCTTCTCTCCCAGCAGTGTTACCTAGACACACGCCCTGGTGCCTGGAAGTGGGGCCCTGGGCCTGCTTTCCACTAGTGGTCCCACCTCCCGCCTGCTGGCCCCTGACCGGGTCCTCGTTGGTGTCCGCAGACATGCGGGCGCAGCGGGGACCTCGAAGAGGAGGATCATGGTAGCTGCAGGAGAGGCCCTTACAGTGACAGGTGAGGGGTGGCCAGGCCTTGGTGTGCTGATGGCCTTAGACTCTCCGCCAGGGAGAAGCCCGTTGAAAACTTGGCGCTTAGGGAGGAGGTATGAGTGAGTGGAGGTGAAACCCAGCTTAGGGGAAGAGACAGTGGGGTAAAACGTTACCCGGTGTTAATGGTGACTTGTTCTTTTTGGCAGCGAAAGTGAGCTGTCAGGAACTTGCTGTTTGCATCTCTGCTCGGCAGCTGGGTTAGCTGGGCGGTGCTGGTCAGCCTGTTTTCCGGGACCGGTTGGGTGGTGCATACTCAAGCTGGCTGCACCCTTGGGGCTGTGTCTTGCCATGAGCAGAGGTTCTCGGAGCGGACCCCTGTGAGCCTTTCAGGAAAAGTAGAGGCTTTTCTTGGCTGGAAAGCACGGGCCTGTGGGGTGCTGGAGCAAGCTGGCAATCCTGGGGGTACGCCCAGCCCTTGGTCAGGACAGAATCCACAGCCAGAGCCGTGGGCAGGGACTTAAGGGGTCCGCCGGCCCTGGTGGCGGGGAGTGCTCTCAGAGCCCCAGAGATTGCATGCTCGGGCTGCTGGGGGCCTGATCACCGAGCGCTACTGGAGCCCCAGGCACCCCGAGCACAGCAGCTGAGCAGGGCCCAGCCTCTATGGCTCCCAAGTCCACAAGCTGCTGACCACCCCACCTGAGAACCACAGTCCCAGCCCAGGGTGGCCTGAGGCACCCCGGCTGAGAACCACAGTCCTACCCCAGGGTGGCTGTGGCACCCTGCCTGAGAACACCCCCAGGGTGACCTGTGCCACCCCGCCTGAGAACCAGAGTCCCACCCCAGGGTGGCCTGAGGCACCCTGGCTGAGAACCACAGTCCTACCCCAGTGTGACCTGTGCCACCCCGCCTGAGAACACCCCCAGGGTGACCTGTGCCACCCCTCCTGAGGACACCCCCAGGGTGACCTGTGCCACCCCGCCTGAGAACACTGCCCCAGGGTGGCCTGTGGCACCCCACCTGAGAACACCCCCAGGGTGGCCTGTGCCGCCCCGCCTGAGAACACCCCAGCTGGCCTGTGGGCCCCCTCCTCCCGGCTCTTCCTGCTCTGTCGCCCACGGGCATCCCGTCGCCCCTGGTTAGTGTCCAGTTCCGAGTTTGCCAGTGAGACTTGCTGCGTAGCCTTGGGCACGTCACTTAGACTCTCTGAGCGTGTTCCCTGCCTGTCAGTGGGGTTGACGCTGGCATCCACCCATGTCCAGCAGGGTCCCTGTTGACACGTGAAGCTCGCTCAGGCCAGCAGCCTGCAGACCTATGGTCCGCGGCAACTCAGGGCCGGCCTGGAGGCTTGCGGTGTCAGCCCCGACGCCCTCTCCTACCCTCAGGTTGAGGCACCTGCCCTGCTCCTGCCTGTCTGCTTGCTTTTGAAGGGTCATCCACGGCCTTCTTGTCTGGAGGCAGAGCCCGGGCCAACCAGGGCCTGAAGGTGCATGCTGCTCCCTCGTGATGGGCAGGTGTGTGCCAGGCACCCACGTGCAGAAAGCAGCTCAGAGGCGCCATGCGTCACGTCTCTCCCCGCCCCAGGCCAGATGCAAAGAGCCTTCCCATGCAACACGTGGGTAAAGTGTGAGTTGCTCAGTCCTGTCTGACACTGTGTGACCCCATGGACTGTAGCCCACCAGGCTCCTCTGTCCATGGTATTCTCCAGGCAGGACTACTGGAATGGGGTGCCATGCCCTTCTCCAGGGGATCTTCCTGACCCAAGGATCGAACCTAGGTCTCTGGATATATGTGTATAAATACCATTATATATGTTTATTTCTTTACATTCTGATCTCGGCTGAAAACAAAACTATATAAATCATAATGGTATGTTCTTGCTCCATACTGTTTGTTATTTATTTTTATTTTTCAAGCATAATTTATATTATCCTGAGTTGCTCACATAAGCTCATTTCTTTGGCTTCGCCTGTGTACATACATCTGAATGAGACCAAAAAGCAGGGAGAGCCACACTCGTCTACATGAGAAGCTGAGACGGGACCACTTGTCTTATTTACCTTCCCTACAGAATATTTTTAAATGTTTACATTAAAAAGCACTTCTGACTTCTCTACCTTGTTTCTCCTTTATACACACACACACAGTATTAAATAGAATAATTGTAATTCAGTTAGGAGCACCTTTGGGGAAAATGATACTGCATATAAATCAGTATTTTGAATGGAACTTGATTATGACTGTTCAGCCGTTTTGAATGATATTTCTAATAAGTTATGCACCCAAAGTTCCATGGTGAGATGACAGGCTGAATACATAGCTCTAATTTCACTCACTCGAGAAATTCACAAAAGCTCCAGTAAGGATATACACGTTATAAACTGTGGCAACCAAAATCCAGACTGTGGTCCCCGTGTTTCCCACTGAAGGAGCCCAGGTGTCCCTGGGGACATCGCTGGTCCCTCCTGGGGACCAGGAGGTGCAGGGCATTTCGGGACAGCTGTCACAGCCACACTGAGGGCTGTCCCCAGGGCCGCTGGTGGGTTCTGCGTGACCTGGTGCCATCATGCAGGCTGCCCGAGGGCGTGTGTGAGCATCAGGACAGGACTGCAGAGGCTCGGTTCACCGCGATCCCGAAGCCAGACCCGGCACGGCCAGCTCAGTATTGTTGAAAACTGGCAAATAAAAGGTTGTCAAGCACTGGCCCTGCCTCTCTGCTAGAGGCTGTCTATGGGGATAATGTGACTCTTGACTTGGAGCCCTTTCACGCCCACCCGGCCCGCAGCTCAGGCCCGGCAGGTGGGGCTAGAAGGGCCGTGTTGACAGGCCCGACAGCATCATCGGGGAACACCTTAGCTGCTGGCGACACCGGACCCTCTGGGGGCGGCAGCCCTGCTGGAAATCGGAGCTGCGTCCCCCGGGACTCCAGACCCATTCCTGCTCCCAGGAATCCGTCGCTTGGATCTGCACCTCAGGTGCAGTCAGCGCGGGACGGGTGACCAGAGTCTTCAGCCCGTCAGCTGGAGAGGGCGTGGCCATGAGGGAGAAGAAGGGGCATCTGTGGATTACAGAGAGTGCCAGCTGCGCCGGCCGGCTGCAGTGTGCGGGCTTTAGCTGGACCTTGACTTGCCTCTGGCTGCGCAGGATCTTCGCGGCACCACGTTTTGCTTCAGCAGATTCTCGCGCCGAGGCTCGAGGGCTTAGTTGCCCCGTGGCATGTAGGATCTTAGTTCTCTTGACCAAGGATCAAAGCCACATCTTCTGCATTGCAAGGCGGATTCTTAACCACTGGACCAGTAGGGAAGTCCCCAGTTGAATCTTGAGTTGAATAAAGTCTCAGAAATGTGTATGAGACTCTTAAAAAAAAAAAAAAAGATAATACTTTCTGGCTATTTGATAGCATCGTGGAGTTGTTAACTTATTTGGGTAGGTCGACTGTTTTTTTAAGAGTTTATTTAGAGATACCACAGTCCTTATGAGTAAAGTGCTCTGCTGACGGGTCGGCTGCAGGATAGTCTAGAAGGAGGGGCAGTGGGCAGGTGTGGAAGGAAAGGCTGGCCGCAGGGCGGCGGTTGCTGGAGCTGCCTGACGGATCCTGGGAGGGGGTTATACCATTATCATTGGCTTTGTGTTTTTTTTTATTTCTTTAATTTTCCCTAAAAAATTATCTATCTCTATCTGTATTCCAGAGAAAGGTCATCAGCTCACAGAGACAGGGGAAACAGGGACATCTCTGATGGCCCAGTGGCTGAGACTCCGCGCTCCCAATGAAAGGGGCCCGGGTTCAATCCCTGACCAGGGATGCAGATCCCACCCGCCCCAGTGAAGATCAAAAACCCCTCGTGCTGCTGCTAAGACCCGGTGCAGCCAGACCTGTAAGGGGCATTCAGAAAACACAGGGCGGGGCAGAAAAGGAAGCAGCAACTGTCTGGAAGGTGGAGATTGCGGTCACAGGTCACACTGGATTTGCCAGTTTGGGCAGAAAAAGCCAGACTCCACGCCGCCCATGGGTGCAGCGAAGATCCCAGCGGGTAGACACCATGGCATCCTTGGAAAGCAGCCCCACATCCTGCCTCCATGATAGGACCAGGGCAAGAGGGGGCCGGGCCGAGTGGAGTGGAGGCTGGAGGGCAGCAGGCACGGTCACACCCCCACCGCCACAGCCTCCTGCCCTGCGGCTCCGGGTGCCTCAGACCCCAACCAGGGGTGCCTGGCATGTCCTGACGGATGCCGGCTCCATGCACCACCCAGCGAAGCTCAGCCTTGAGTCCCTTCTCCGCTCACAGCTTAGGATCCTTGCCTCCATTCGTCCTCAGGGACACAGCCACAGAAAGTATGCAAAACCCAGTGAGAAACTTAGAAAACACACTTAAGGGAATCTTGAATAGAGTTGAGCATTAGACATGGGAAGCGGGGGAGAAGCAGAAGGAAAATCAGTGATTGCTGCAGATTTACCACCAGGTACTGGAAGCTCCCAAAGGGGAAAATGGAGGAAAGGGCGACGGTCCACACGATGACCCAGGGAGATTCCCCTTGGCTGGGGTGTGAGTTGCCAAACTGGACAGGTGGCATGGAGCTCCGCGGCGGGTGAGGGGAGACCCTCGCTTCCAGAGCCTCCTGCTAAGAGCACAGCGGGCAGGTGCGGGTCTGCCAGAGGGAGAGCAAAGGGCACACGTCCAGAGTCAGAGCTTCTCAGTAACAGTCTTGGGAACAAGGAGGTGGGGATGTTGTCTCCACCGTCCTGGAGGAGGTGACTGCTCGCCGGAGTTCTGTGTGCAGGCAGATCAATCCCTGGACAAGGGCATGAGCACACGTCTGGACAGGACACCATGCGCCTCCTTCCCGAGACACAGGAGGAGTTCCTGCAGGGAGAGGGCAGCCCAAAGGCAGAGGAGTGGAATGAAGGGGTGTGAATGGCGGCCCTGGGCAGCCCTGGGAGAGCCGGGGGCCAGCCTCGGGGAGGGCGCAGCTGTGTGGGAGGCGCGTGCAGGAGCTCTGCAGCCCCCACGGCGTCTGGACCTCCCCGCCTCCTGCCCTCACTCACATGAGGCCGTGCTTCTCCACGGGGCTCCTGGGCCCCACACCTGTAGGGTGCATGTGGAGGGCGCACCTGAAAGGCACACGTGGAGGGTACACCTGGAGGGCGCACCTGAAAGGCACACATGGAGGGCGGCTGGCTGGAGGGCAGCTGGCTGGAGGGTGTACCTGGAAGGCACACGTGGAGGGCACACCTGGAAGGCGCACATGAAGGGCACACCTGGAAGGCGCACATGGAGGGCACACCTGGAGGGCGCACTTGGGAGGCACACGTGGAGGGTGCACCTGGAGGGCGCACCTAAAAGGCACACGTGGAGGGTGCATGTGGAGAGCACACGTGGAGGGTGTACGTGGAGGTTGCACCTGGAAGATGCACGTGGAGGGCACACCTGGAGGGCAGCTGGCTGGAGGGCACACCTGGAAGACGCACCTGGAGGGCGGCTGCTGAAAGACGCACCTGGAAGACAGCAGGCTCGGGCAGCAGCAGGAGGCAGGGCGGTTCTGGCCCCAGTGTTGGCCCCACTGCGGGAGGTAGCCCGTGGTATTCCCGGAGTCGCTCTTGGCCTCGCCCCAGAGAAGCTCTTCGAGTCAGCTGTCCTGGAAGCTGAAGCAGCCAGGCCCCAAGACTCTGGTCTTTCCCTGGGGGCCTTCGTCTTGCCTCCTCCCCCCCCACAGTTGCTGAGTGCAGAGGACGCGTGTTTAGGGGGGTGTCCTGGAGATTATGACCACAACACGCAGGGGTGCTGAGCCAAGTCAGCATGGGGCTGGGGCCTGGGGAGCAAGGCGGGGTGTGCCAGCCTGCCCCGGGGTGTGTGATGCGCTTTGTCATAAAAGTTGAAAACGTTTTGAGATAGGTTTTGCATTTTTAACAGACCCCCGTCCTTCCTCCTCCTCCTCCTCCCTCCCCCCCCCA
>SJYA01000390.1:575062-592861 GCA_006410615.1 Neotragus moschatus
GTCAGCGTGAGAGGAGCTCGTGCTGACACGGATGAAACGTCCATTATTGTCCCCTAGGTTTGAATGAGCCGTTCTTTACTTGAACAGAGCCTACACTCTGGCCCTGTTTTGTAAAGAATAGACCTCCTCTTTATTTGCTGTCTATATGATGACATGAAATAGTGTTAGGAACAGAAGAACCAGCCCATGTAATGGAAAATTACAGTGTCCTTTTTTTCCCCCTGATCATTTATTTTTTTTAAAAAAAATCAGAGACGAGCAGATTTCTTTTCTATTTCTGATTGAGAACTTATAGGTCACGGCCCAGCCTTGCCATTTCTTATTGAAACTCTGAATATAGTCTTTGTGCTTTTACTAACGTCATGAGTCTGATTGTGTTAATCTGTTTCTCAAGGCACAACCTATAAAAGCAATTTTCTACTCTGCCATAAAATATTCATGAGAATACAGGCTTTTTTGTTTTGATGCCACATTCTTTAAGTAGAGAAACCCTCATTGTTTCCTTCGGGGAGCTTTGGGTCAAAAGCACCAGCAGCTTCTGTTGGGAACTCGTGGCATTTCAGCGAGTTTTTGATACTGAAAGAGTTGCGGGCATGTGTGACGCACCCTCCAGCGGTGGAATGAGTGGGGACTGTGGGTCTGATCCCTCAGCTGGGGCTCCGGCCGCCTGGGGGGCCCGCCTGGCCTCCCGAGGCTGAGCTCAGGCGGGGAGAAGCGCCTGGCCGGGGCCTGCGACCCCTCGTCCACGCCAGGGCTGGTGTGTGTGCCTATCCACAGGGCCATCTCCCAAGGTGCCGGAATGGCCGGTGCTGGGCACGGCCCGTCCGGTGGCGCTGACGTCTGGGTTTGCATTCTCTCTGCGCTGGACGGTGCTGGGCACGGCCCGTCCGGTGGCGCTGGCGTCTGGGTTTGCATTCTCTCTGCGCTGGACTTTCTTTAGCAGAGGATGGAGTCTTACGTGAAACCTCGAAAGGGGAAACTCCAGCAGGCCTCGCCTCTCTTTCTCACAGTAAATGGTGAGGACCGGCGCCCCGTGGCCTGGTGCCCCTCTCTTCTCTGTGGGCAGGACGGTGTTGCTCTGGGGTCTCCTTGCCGCCCCCTCCCTGGGCCCACCCACTCAGGTGTCTGGAATGACTGGGGGGGGTGGGGTGTTTCCTCCTTACGTTCCCTACAGCTCCGGACTCAAAGGGAACCCGAGGGAAGGGGCAGTGAACACAAGGAACCTGGGCGCTCCCCACCCCATCCACGCCGGGCGCCTGCCACATCCTCCCTTCCCGCCCTCGGCCCCCGCTCCCTCGTCTCTCACACCCAGCACCCCGATGCCAGCCCCTCTGCATCTGAGGCCCGGCCTCCCCCTGCCGCTGGCACTCCTGCCTGGGCCTGCAGGGCCCCCCAGGATCTGCGGATGCAGGCCCCGCGCCCCAAGCCAGTGGTCCGGGTACCCCCTGTGTCTCCGCCCCCACACCCGCCCTCTCAACACTGGCGTCTGGGTCCTGGCTCGCCTGCCCCTTCCCACTCAGCGCTGTGGCCCCCGTGTGGGCCCTTCCCCAGGGTGTCCCACAAGCCCTCTGCCCTCTCCTGCCCCTTTTCACGGCAGACCCACTGCAGGCTGGACTGGGAACAACCCCCCAGCACGCAGCACAGAGGAGGCGCTGGTGTTTTTCTGCAGTGAGGGGATGCAGGCGTAGGAAACATTTGGCCCGTCCTATTTTTGAAGTTAATAAAACAGATCCCTCAAAGTTTTTTATGTTCAGGTTTTTAAGATGTTAACTATTGGACATTTCTGATCATCTTCCTGAGCTCACCTGTGAAAAATTAGAAATGAGGAGAAGCTGTGGTACGGTGAGGCTTCCCTGCTGGCTCCGACAGTAAAGATCCGCCTGCCAGCGCAACGCGAGTTTCATCCCTAGGTCGGTGAGATCCCCTGGAGGCGGGCCTGGCACCCACTCCAGCACTCCTGCCTGAAGACCTCACAGACAGAGGAGCCTGGCACCCCACTCCAGCGCTCCTGCCTGAAGACACCACAGACAGAGGAGCCTGGCACCCCACTCCAGCGCTCCTGCCTGAAGACCCCACAGACAGAGGAGCCTGGCGCCCCACTCCAGCGCTCCTGCCTGAGGGGTCCCATGGACAGAGGAGCCTGGCGGGCCACAGCCCGTGGGGTCGCAGAGCTGGCTGCGACTGCGTGTCTGACAGCAGCAACGCGACGCGGCGAGCGGCCAGTGCGTGGGTGTCTCCTGTGCAGCGTCTCAGGCTTGACCTTGTTCCTGTATACCATCTCAGGTCACCTTCACGTGTCGCCTAAGGGGGCCACCCCTGCCATCGAGGCAAGTGAGGTGACCTTGCTTACAAGAGGCAGGCAGCATGGTTATTTCATTAATTCTCTGGCTTCTTGAGCCAAAATCCCGCCTCCTGACCAGATGAGAAGAGCGCCAGAGACCCTGCGAGCCAGTCCGCACATGCGGACGTGGGCCCAGATGCGCCCAGTGAGAGGGTTGCAGGCTCAAGCTGCCATTGATTGTGTGTGTGCGTGTCTGTGACCCAGGAAGACAAAGTCAGCTTTATCTTTACAAAGCAAAGGCTAGCTAACCTGAGGGGATCTGCTAAGTAATACACCTGTTAATCCATGAAGGAACTAGGCGGGTTAACCGGTTAATGAAGAAAAACTTTCCATCCTCTTCCAGGGAAGCAGAAAGAAGAGCCAGAAAGCCTGCCGTCATACACAGGCATGATGTTTTCCAGGCAGCGTTCAGCACCATCATTAGTGAAAGCAGGAAAATACACAGCCCCTCCCCACCCCCGGGAGAAAGGAAAGCAGAATTTCCTTTAAGACGTCAAGTCACTTTCCCTTTCCTCTGAGTCCCTTTCCTGAGCTCTGCTCTGTCTTCCATAATATTCTATTCCTTAAAATAGAATCTGAAGCAAATGGAGAGAAATATTGAGGTTTTATAAACCTGGCGTTGTTTGCACAGTTTTTCCATCCTGCTATGTTTCTTAATAAAAATGATCAAAGAAAGAAAATAAAGGAAGTCAGTGAAACGCCGTCTCTCCCAGCTGTGTGTGGTGGGGTGGGATGGGGCACCACTGTCGTCTGGGCCTGTTCATGCGAACAGTTACTTGTGTCCGTTTTTGTCACATAAATATCAAATAAAAAGCCCTTCACACATCAGGCCTGACACCCAACTAGAAAAAAACAAATACATTTAAAACGGGGATTGCACCTCACTGATTTGGGGGAAAATCGAAGAGCTGGTGTTCACCCAGGGCTTGTTAGGACTTCAGAGAGAGGAGAATTCGATGTTTTCTGAAAACTGAATATTGAGGATTTTCCTCCATTCCCTGGGACCAGGGCCCAGGCGTCCCTTGCATGCTCCCTGCCCTGGGCTCTGGGGGCCTCAGGTGGGATCCAGCCTTAGTTCTGGCACTGGGGAGAGGGAGGTGGCGACTGCAGCCCCAGAGCCAAGCCCCTGCTGTCCCGGGCAGCGCCCCACGCCCTGCCCAGGTGAGCGAGGCCACATGTCGGTCCAGGACACCAGGGCCCCCGGCATGGCCTCGGGGGTTAGGACCCAGGACTGAGCTGGAGCCAGGCCTCCCCACCTCACTTCGCTCGCCAGCAGGACGGCGGGCAGGGGCCTGCCTGTGTGGTGACCGCTAAAGTGGGCTATCCCAAGGGGTGGTTCCACTCCTGGGTCATTTTCCTAGAATCCACCGGAACCTGGGGGGCTGGCCTGCTGTGTCTCTGATGGTCCACTTGCCTCATCAAGAAGCAACATTTTAGCTTAAAATAAGCACAGAGAATTAATGAAATGGCCATACCTCCTGCCTTTGGCAAGCCCCTCATTTGCCCCAGTGGCAGGGGCAGTCGGGGCTGGAGGGCACTTCAGAGGCACTGGGTTAGATCCGGTCTCACCCAGGGGGACTCTGGGACCAGGTCCAGGGCGTCAGAATGCCTGACTGCAGAGGGCCTGGGCAGAGGTGCTGCGATGAGGCCCCTCCTGGGTAGCGATGACTCTGGAGGGGAGACTGGCTCGGGGGCCCTGTCTGCTGAGCAGGGTCTCCCCTAGACCTCTGAGCCCCCAGAGGAGAGACCCAGCCTCCAGCCCTCGGGCCTGTGGCTGGGCAGTTTGTGAGTGGGTGTTCTGGTCAATGCGGGGCCCCGGGGCCTCTGCTGGGCTGTCTCCACTTCTGGGGGGTCGAGGGGTGTCTCTGACAGCCCAGGACGCTCACCCTCAGGGAGGTGGCCCCGGAGCCTCTCTGGGAAGTCAGAGGCCCACAGCCAGTGGCCCGACTTTTCTGGTATAATCCCGTCCTGAGAGGAGCACCCACTTGGGGGTATTTTGTGAGACCCGTAATTGGAGACCTGGTTTCTGCCTCCTCTTCGCTTTTAATTTGGCGTTGATCTACAAGCGTTTAGATCAATTCTGCTTCCGTTTCTAATCAGAGCCAACTCGTGGTTGTTCGTGGGCCACGCCTCCGTGTGGTGAAGGCAGTTTGTTTCTTAGCAAAGGGCAGAAGCTGTCCCCTTCAGCATGAGCCNAAGGAAAAAACTAACAATTTTTTCTTTTTGGTATTTACTGTCTGGTGCGTGCTAAGTCGCCTCAGTCATGTTCTTTGCAACCCTATAGACTTCAGCCCCCCAGGCTCCTCTGTCCGTGGGATTCTCCAGGCAAGAATACTGGAGTGGGTTGCCATGCCCTCCTCCGGGGATCTTCCCGACCTAGAAACTGAACCCTTATCTCTTATGTCTCCTGCATTGGCAGGCAGGTTCTTTACCAGTAGGCCACCTGGGAAGCTCCATTCACTGTCTACATATATTTTTCCTGATCCAAGATTTTAAAAGCAAACGTTCCAGGAAGAAACGTGTCACTGCGCTTAGAACCTTGCAGAGCCTTGCTGTTCAGTGGAGATGTGTACACGTTAAAATGCATAAGTGGTTTTACATTTCCTGTAGCCATCTTAAAACACCCAAAGAAACCAGGTTGTGTGAGTGATTTATTGTTATGTAACAAATTACTCAAAAGATTTTTAGCTGCTTGAAATAACATGTATTATCAGACAGCTCAGCTCCCGTGGGCCGGGCTGAGGGGCCTCTCCTGAGGTGTGGTTGGACATGGTCAGGGCGGCGGTCTCATCTGAGCATGGGGCCGGGCCTGCAGGATCCCCTTCCCAGCTCACTTACCCCCTGGTTTGGGGCAGAAGGCCTCAAGTCCTCCTCACCTGGGCTTCCAGGATCCAAGTGACCAAGAAGGAGGTTGCAGTGTCTTCTGGCCACCCCTGCTACATTGCTCTGCTGTCCTAGGCAGGGGCCCAGCCAAGGCGGGGGGCTGCTGGGGACCTGGCTGCTAAAGGTAAAAGTAATTTCAGGCTATGTTATTTAACCTCATATTTCTAAAGTGTCGCTTCAACCCGTGATCCACATAAGCGGTTGTGGCCGTGCTGAGTCTGAGTGCACGCCGTGGACCGGACACGTAGAGCCCGTTTCCCTGTGGACCAGCTGCACTGTGGCCCACATGGTCAGGAGCTGCGGGACTAGGTCCTCACCACCGTCAGTCTAGATAACTGCTTCTCGGCACCAGCGAGCGCCCCCCACAGGCTGCCCGATCATTTTGTCCTTGAAGCTGCAGCCTCCTGTCCTCTGTGACTCCCGAAAGCCATCTGAAGAGCCCGCCCGGCCCACCCCGTGATGTGGGTTCTGATCCTCACCTGCAGGCTTCTTGAACTTTCACCATCAGACTCCTGCATCTTGATGGCATCTCAGAAGCCCGAGAGGTCAGGGCAGCCCGTCTCTTCCGAGTCCTTTACCCAGCCTCCCGGTGACCCAAGGGCACCCATCTTTGGAGGCAGAGCCCCTCCACCAGGGGTCCCCCAGCCCCCCAGACCTTCAGGCCAGAAGCCCGCAGAGAGGATGGGAGCCCCAGAAACGCAATTCAGAAACCTTCTCAAGGTGATGTGTTCTCTTTCTCCATTTACAGCAGAGATCATTCGTCTGAAGCCATTTAAAACTATGTAACCGTCATCCCGTCAGCCGGCCTCTGTTTTGACGATTTCCACTCTCTTCACAAGCCATCATCTTTTGGTGACATTTGGCAGTGGTGTTTGTCAGACAGATTTCTTGCGCACACAATCTAATTAGTGTCATTAAACCATCAGTGAATTTGAATAGGATTTTATAATTAAAAAGGGAACAGTGTTTTTAAAAGGGCTTCCCTGGTGGCTTAGATGGTAAAGAATCTGCCTGCAATGCGGGAAACCCGGGTTCGATCCCTGGGTCAGAAAAATCCCCTGCAGAAGGAAATGGCAACCCACTCCAGTATTCTTGCCTGGACAATCCCATGGACAGAGGAGCCTGGTGGGCTACAGTCCCTGGGGTCGCAAGGAGTCGGACACGACTGAGTGACTAACATAGAGTGTTTAAAAGGTAGCCGCAGTTGTCACCCTTGGGTAAGGATGCTCTCTCTCTGGGTTCCGACACTCAGCGCCGCACTGCTTCTGGACGCTTGCTGGTTGTAGCCGCTCAGGAGCCTGTCCTACAGTTAGTTCTTTCCTCCCCGGAAGAGGGTCCTGGAGCGTGGTCAGTGGGGCCCAGTCGAGGGAGTCGTGAGTGTGGGTGACACTGAGTGTTTATGTCCAGAAAGTCTTTCATCAGCTGGGACTGACTGCCGAGCGGATCACCTGGCAGATGGGGCGTTCCCTGGGTTTGCCGCTTTGATGTGTCATTTTAAATTTTCTGAACATGTTATCGAGGAAGTCCTTCTGTCTCAGGTTCCCAGATGAAGCGCAGTGCAGTGAGAACAAGCAGAAGCGGCCCTCCCTGCTCGGCCTCCCAACCCCTGAGAGCCCACCTCGGCTCTGTCCGCAGTTCGGCCGGTGCGGGCCCGGGACTCCCCCTCTGGGGCTCTCGTCGGTGGCCTCAGCAGCCTTTGTTCCACTTGCTGAGAGAACTTCCAGCCCAGCCGTTGCCTTCTGTCGGTCTCTAGTCGTTACTCATGGATTTTTTCGATGACTGTGGCTCCAGCGTAGAGAGGAGACGAGTCTTCAGAGAGTGCCTCCAGGAGGGTGATAGGCGGTTCTGTCCTGCCAGCCCCGTGACCCCATGGGATCACTGGCCGTGGATGGACAGGAGCCTGAGGACGCCGTCAGGAGCTGGTGGAGCCCGCACACGCCCGCATGGGTGACAGCAGAGCCGCGGCTGAACCCCGGGACCCCCGTGCTGCCACCTCCCCGTCTACACTGCAGGCTCCCCTCCCGTCTACACTGCAGGCTCCCCTCCCCTCCCCATCTACACTGCAGGCTCCCCTTGCCTCCCCATCTACGCTGCCACCTCCCCTCCTGTCTACACTGCAGGCTCCCCTCCCGTCTACACTGCGGCCTCCCCTCCCGTCTACACTGCTGCCTCCCCTCCCGTCTACACTGCCGCCTCCCTTTCCCATCTACACTGCGGCCTCCCCTCCCATCTACACTGCCGCCTCCCCTCCCGTCTACACTGCGGCCTCCCCTCCATGCCTACACTGCAGGGTAGAGACCCATCCTGACTGATCAGTCTGACAGGTGCGATCCTGGGAGATGAGGCTGGTCTTCCGCGGTCTGTACTTGTAGCCCAGACTGTCGGCACCATCTATTAGGCAGATTTCCTTGGAGTAAACCCCTTCCTATGAAAGATAAGCTGTGGTGTGCACGTTACACGTTTTGGTGGTCTCGTCAGGTCTCCGTCCAGAAGTGTGCCTGCTCTCTGCGAGGCTGTGTCCAGCTTGGCTCTTCTCTCCCCAGGTCTCAGGGTATCTCCTGTCTAACAAGTGGAAAACGAAAGAGCTTTCCACTCTTTATTTGCAGATCCTTTTTCACTAGTGAGGCTGAGCTTGTGTGTGTGTGTGTGTGTGAAACCTGCTGTGGTTGGTACTGTCTCTCTGGACAGGAGAGCTTTAGGAGCTGTTTAGCAAGCACGTGACGATTTTCCTTGCAGGGAAGTAGATAGAATTGAAAGGAGCCTGCTTTTCTGGCCTGGCCAGGCTGCGGTGTTTACTGTCTTTATTACCTGCCCCGGGTGGCTGAGCAATGCTGCCTGGACCCCAGCTTCTGGGTCATCTGAGGCAACTTGTAACGAGCCCGGAGGACACGCTTCGGCGGCCGTAGCCTGGTGCCGGGAAGGCGCGTGGCTGCCGCGAGCGCCGCGTCATTCCCGAGCCCGTCACACCCCGGGAGCGCACGTATGGTCAGGGCTGGCCCGTAAACCCTCACTCCACGTTTCCAGAAGACGCCTGCCTCCCTGGGGGCGTGGATGGCCACTCTGTGCCACACTCTGCCCTGCGCCACCCCCAGCTAGTAGGATGAGGAGCACCGAGCGTGTTTCCAGAGGTGGCAGCCGTAGATCGTTCTGCAGAGAACACCCTCTCGTGTGGCCTTGCACCACGGCCTCTCTCTCATCTCTCCTCACTGGCTCTCGCTGATAAACGCGCTGCCTCTGGTCCGGCCCAGGACCCTCACGGCGCACATAGACCCACTGTGTGCTGGATGGCAGGGAGAGGCCAGAGGACACGGCCAGGGTCTTCGTCAGCCCCGAGCCACCCTGGGAAGTGTGTCCAGGTGGTGGTGAGCCCCGTGGAGAGGAGGGGTCGGGGTGCCCTGCAGGGGGAGGCGACCCTCCGCTGGTCTCCAAGGCGCCCAGCTGAGAGGAAGCGGCGTGTCCCAGAAGTGGAGCTGGGGCGGTGGGGGTGGCGAGCTCGCCCTGGGCCGCTGTCACCGCCCCCTCCCGCCACCACTTGCAGTGGTGTCCTGTCCACAGTGTCCGCACGGCGGGCGCCGGGCGTCTGTGCTGCAGAGGCCCTCCTCTCTCCGACGCCTGCAGATGGCTGACCCTTTGTGGTGTCTGAGTGTCCGATTTGGGGGGAGCTTGGGTGACCTGCCTGCGGAAGGCTGACCCTTTGTGGCATCTGAGTGTCCAATCTGGGGGGAGCCTGGGTGACCTGCCTGCGGAAGGCTGACCCTTTGTGGCATCTGAGTGTCCGATTTGGGGGTAGCCTGAGCGACACGTCTGCGGATGGCTGACCCTTTGTGGCGTCTGAGTGTCCGATTTGGGGCAGCCTGGGTGACCCGCCTGCGGATGGCTGACCCTTTGTGGCATTTGAGTGTCCGATTTGGGGGTAGCCTGAGTGACCCACCTGCGGATGGCTGACCCTCTGTGGCGTCTGAGTGTCCATAATCTGGGGGGAGCCTGAGTGACCCGCCTGCGGATGGCTGACCCTCTGTGGCATTTGAGTGTCCGATTTGGGGGGAGCCTGAGTGACCCGCCTGCGGATGGCTGATGCTCTGTGGCGTCTGAGTGTCTGATCTGGGGGAGCCTGGGTGACCCGCACACGGGGCCTCTTGGTTGCTGCTGCTCTGCTCCCTAGGGCTGGAGGGAAGGTGATTCTGAACTTAGCTGAAATGAGGGTGCCTCTTTGATTTGAGCCAGTAAATCCAGGGAGATAAAGATGGACATGGCTCCATTTCGGAGGACCCCGTAGGCAAGAATATTTCAGTCTCGCATGGGCTCTGACCACTGTTGCCAAGTAGCTCATGAGCCTGGAGATGAACAGCCTGGAGGAGGCCCCCTCCATCAAACTGGTGCTCTGGCCCCCAGGGTCACTGGTCTGCCCTGGACTTCTCCCTGAAAGCGGGCCACCTGAGCCATAGAAGCTCCTTGGCCATTTGGAAAGGCTCTGTGGCCGCCGCCTGTTGGGGCTTGATGCGAGAGCTCCTGGGTCCAGCCCCAGGTGGACATGGCCTTCAGCGTGGCAGCCCCGTGCCCCCAGGGTGACCCCGCTCTGCCCCAGCCACGCCAGGCTGTGATAGCGCTGTGTGTTCTGCAGTGAGGGTCCCCCCGAAAGCCGTGCGTTCATTTTCACAGTGAGTCAGGAAGTAGGTGGCAAGAGCAGCCACCGCTTTGGCTGGAGGTGGGGGCGAGAGGCCTCGGCCAGCTCCCCGCCTGCACCCTGGCTGAGCCCGCTCCGTGTGGAGGTGAGGCCTCCCCAGGAGACAGTCCCGCGAGTGGCTTGGAGGAGCCGGGATGGGCCCGCGCCGGCCCACTTGCTTAGCTCGGGCGTGGCCTGGGCCCCTGGTGGTCCTAGCCCCGGAGGATGGCTCAGCCCCGACGGAGCCTGGCCTGGCTCTCTGGTCCTGGCCCTGCCGACCCAGGCTGTCCTGTGTGCGGGTGTGGGTCTCCCCAGCCTGAGCCATCAGTAGATGAGGAATGACAGGAGCAGGCGGTGCCCACTACCTGCGACCAGGAGCCCTGCTGAGACGGGCCAGGTGAGCCTCCGGCTGCCCTTGGCCTGGAGCAGATGGGCAGCTGCCAGCGGCCTCCACTTCCCCCTGGGCCTGGGCTCGGCGCAGAGACCACGGCACGCCGCGCATCCCTCCTGCTTGGGCATGAGAGCTTAGGGGCAGAGGACGAGCTGGGCCCCTGGCTCAGCCGGCCAGTCGTGTCCGACTCAGCAGCTCCACAGGCTGCAGCACGCCAGGCCTCCCTGTTCCCACCATCTCCCAGGTTTTGCCCAAGTTCGTGTCCATCGAGCCGGTGACGCCATCCAGCCATCTCATCCTCTGCCGCCCTTCCTCCTTCACGCCGTGATGCTGGGGATGCCGGAGGCCTGGTTTCTTAATGTTCCTTTCACTAAAACTGCACAACAGTCGTTTTCTGTGAATTGTGTCGTCCTGTGAATTTTAATCACCGGGATCTAGGCTGGTTGTTTCCAGAGTCTCTTTGTAATGATAATTGAAAGATCTCACTTTCCTTTTCTGGGTTCTGGCTGAAACGTAAATATTGTGAGACCAGATTCAGCAGATTTCTGCCTGTGCCTCATTTAGGCATTAAATGAATGCTGAGCAGTTGAAGGGGAGCCCGGGCTGTGTGTAGGCAGTTTGAGGGGATCGGTAATAACGAGAGTGCCAGGTTCTTCATCCCGAGATCTGTTGTTCTGGGCACCGTCTTGGCTTCCCGACACCAGACAGCCCTTTGAGGTGTCCGTTTCCGAAGGCCAGAGATGCTGGTAGAATCCCAGAGTGGCTGGCAGTGGCCTGGTGATGCCCATGAGGGCCTGTACCCCTGGACATCGGGTGCAGTGCCATTGGGCCCCAAGGCAGGATCCTCTGAATCCAGGCAGATCAACAGACATTTTCTCTGGTAGAAGAACCTCCCTGGGTGAGCAGCCCTCCTTCCTGGAAGGAAACTAGTAACAGGGGCTGTGACTCCTTTCCACTTCGCTTAGTCTTTTGTCCCAGTGGTGTCATTCCGTGTTCCTTTTAGAAGAGAGGGAAACAGCCCTTCTTAAGTCATCTGCAAAGTCCTCGAGCTAGTCTTACAGACGCGCACAGCAACGCCAGCTGGAAGTGCCGACGGTCAGACCCAGCTGTGCGGGCCGCAGGTGACAGTCACTGCAGAGCTGGGCAACCAGGGTGGAGAGCCGCTGCTGACACCCGGTCGCCCGAGCGGCCTCTGCCGCCCTCGTCCTGCCCCAGCTCCTGTCAGCTGCTCGTGGGGAAGGCGGTTGTTTCTGTTTCTGCCATAGAGAGAGGTCGGCCGTGACACTCAGCATGTATGGAGCACACGGGAGGACGCTGAGCTGGGCGTCCGCTCCTGCCCATCTTCGCACAGCCTGCTGCACGAAGTGGCCTGGGAGCCCCGGGCCCTGGGGCGGGGGGCAGGTGCTCTGCTGCCTGGGGGCCGTCTACACTCGCGCCCCTGCTGCCTGGGGGCCGTCTGCACTCGCGCCTCTGCGTGAGCTCCGTCCCGGCACCCTGTCCAGCGGCCGCCTCGCCCTCCCTCCCCCCGCGCTGAGTTGGGGCTTCCTCACACCCACCCCCCCGTGGTCCTGGCTGGGAAGAAACCCCTCCCCTCCAGGGAAGGCAGGAGGGGGCAGGGCTTGTGGGCAGGGTCCCTGGGTGCCCTGCTGTTTGTGTGGGCACCGCTGTGACCACAGGGGCGTGTGTGTGTGTGTGTGTGTGTGTGTGTGTCACAGCTATGATCTGCCTGCCTGGGCTCCATTCGGTTGGGGCTCAGCCATCCCTCCTTTTCCACAGCGGGCTGGCGAGGAGGTGTCCACCACGGCCCCCAGGAGTGGCCATGGGGGCGTCCGCCCTGCTGCGTCTCACACGCATGGTGGCTGACGTGGGGGGAAGCGTGCTTGTCCATGGAGAGTCTCAGGGCCTTGCAGGAGACAGACCACAGCCCCTCCACCCTCCATGGGACAGAGAGGACAAGACTCGCCCCAGCCAAAGGAGAGGGGTTGGGAGTGAGCCACAGCCGGGACACAAGCACCCCCCGGGAAGGTGCTGTGGGCAGAGGCCTGCCCTGGGCGGGTGTCCAAAATGGCAGGGGAGGCTCTCCGGGCTTCCCGAGGCCCCACGTGGCTGGTGGGGAAGCTGAGGCTGTGCAGCGGTGGCCAAGCACTGGAGTAGGGAGGCGGGGGCGGAGCCGGACAGACCATGGGAGTATGAGTCAGAGGGGCCGTCCAGTGGGAGCAGGCAGCTCTGGCCGCCAGCGGAGGGCTTGGCTGGTTGGTTTTCCAGGAAAACCTATCAGGTATTTGAGCTTGATCGTGTCTCTCCCACAGCCCTGTCAGCGCTGGCCCGCTTGTCCGTTCTTGCCTTTTCCAATGCGCTGAGTGAAAATGGGATTTGATGGCTAGTGAGGTTGAACGTTGTTTCCCATTTTTTTTTAACCACTCTTTTTGGTGACTCCTTCAACGTTTGATCTCCTTCAACGGACTCTGAAGAGTCGTCCCCAAACCACAGTTCAAAAACATCAATCCAGTCCATCGTAAAGGAAATCAGTCCTGAATGTTCATTGGAAGGACTGATGCTGAAGCTGAAGCTCCAGTACTTTGGCCACCTGATGCGAAGAGCTGACTCATTGGAAAAGACCCTGATGCTGGGAAAGATTGAAGGCAGGAGGAGAAGGGGCCGACAGAGGATGAGATGGATGGATGGTATCATTGACTCAATCTACAAGTTTGAGCAAACTCTGGAAGATAGTGAGGGAGAGAGAAGCCTGGCATGCTGCAGTCCATGGGGTCGAAAAGAGTCGGACACAACTGAGCGGCTAAACTCTTTTTGGTGAATCTCCTGGCCTTTTTTTGCTCACCTTTTTAGTACCTGCTTCTCATATTCTTATTAACGTGAAACAGCCATCTGCATATAAAAGTTGGTCTGTATACCATAAGCGTGGCAAAGAGCTTTTCTCATTCACCTTTCGCATTTTAATTTTGTTGACAATATATATTGTGAAGGTAGCTTCTGACATTGTCAGTTACGTCATTTTTGGAAACGTGATCTAACTTACACAGAACAGAACGCCCACGTCCTGAGTGTGTGTCCGTGGACAGCCGTGAGTGTCTGTGTGAACGCTGCCTCCTCCAGACAGTGCACACCCAGGCGGCAACCCCGGCTTGTCCACTGCCTCAGCCAAGAAGCAGCCCTCTGTGACTTCTGTCTCCGTGTCTTGGGATTTCCTGCTCCAGAGCTGTGTGTAAACAGAGTCTGCAGGTGGCCTCTCTTCTGTCCTGTTTCCACAGCCGACACTAGCCCTGCTCACCTTGCTCTTTTTATAGCCCATCCTTGGTTTTCCAGTGTGTCCGGTGCATTATTTCGCATTGCCGAGTGGGGTTCTCACATAGGAACACACACCCGTCCCTGGGCTCACGTCCGGGGGACGTCGGGGGTGTGTCAGGCAGGGCTGCTGTGCGCACAGCGGCCTCGCGCAGTCCTGCACGGGGCTTTGCCCAGATGTGTTCCCGTGTCTCTTGGATTAGTCCTGGGTGTGGGGTTGCTGGGTCTCGGGGGGGTGTGTGTTTAACTTTGTAAGAATGTGCGAAGCAGTTTTGCAGAGTGACCACACTCTTTCATGCTCTTTTGTGGCACTCTCGAAAAGGCATCCCAGTCACTCAGTCGTGTCCGGCCCCGCAACGCTATGGACTGCAGCACACCAGGCTTCCCTGTCCCTCACTATCTCCTGGAGTTTGCTCAAACTCATGTCCTTTGAGTCGGTGATGCAATCCAACCATCTCAGCCTCTGTCGTCCCCTTCTCCTCCTGCCCTCAATCTTTCCCAGCATCGGGGTCTTTTCTAATGAGTCAGCTGTTCAGGTGGCCAAAGTATTAGAGCTTCAGCATTAGTCCTTCCAGTGAATATTCAAGATTGATCTCCTTTAGGATGGACTGGTTTGATTTCGTTGCAGTCCGAGGGACTCTCAGGAGTCTTCTCCAGCACCACAGTTCAAATGCATCAATTCTTCGGTGCTCAGTCTTCCTTATGGTCCAACTCTCACATCCGTTCATGACTCCCGACTTCCTAGATTGCATAAATTGTCATGCGTGTTTTCTCCCAGGAGGTCAGTCGTTTTTATTCTCATGTACAGCCTTCAGCATGAAACGTGGAGACGTCGTCAAGCAGCCCTGCTTCCTCCTTGGCGAAGCAGGCCCTGCAGGGGGAGCGAGGCCCGGGGGCCACACCGGCAGGGAAGGGACCCTGGCCCCCCGCCGCGCTTCTCACGCGTGTCTGTCTCACTGTTCCTTTTGGGGCGAGTTCTGACCGTCTGTGTCTGCTGCTTCCCGCCCACAGCAACAGCAGGAGCTGCTGGCCATGAAGCACCAGCAGGAGCTGCTCGAGCACCAGCGGAAGCTGGAGCGGCACCGGCAGGAGCAGGAGCTGGAGAAGCAGCACCGGGAGCAGAAACTGCAGCAGCTGAAGAACAAGGAGAAGGGCAAAGAGAGTGAGTGCGCGCCGGGCGGGTGCCGGGCGGGCGGCGGGCGGGCGGCGGGCGGGCACCCTCCCCTCACCTGCCCCTCACCCGCCCCTCACCCGCGATCGCCTGGGACCCAGGCCCCAGAGCCAAGCCGCCTCAGGAGCCACCTCGCCCGTGTGTTTCTGGTCACCCCAGCTTCAGGGCTGCTCCCCGGCTTTGTCTTTACGCAGGGACTGCAAAGGGCGTCTGGCCCCACTTTTGGTTTGGCTTAAGCATTTACAGGAAAGTTTGCAGACTCTTGGCGGACTTAGAAACGACTAAGACCTGTAAAGCATCACAGTGAGCTTCGCCTATGAGTTCACCTCAACTTTTTCAAAGTTGCTTTGTCTGAGAGCGTTACTGAGCTGCAGATGGTAGGATGGCCTGTCACCGAGAGGAGGCGTGATGACTCCTGGGTTGCACATTTTTGCCCTTTGACCCCAGTGTTTGCTTTCCATCCTAGCTGTGCTTGTGTGAAGACCAGCGGAGTCCGTTATCTTGCAAGAGGCGCCCAACTTGATCTTAGACAGGAGACTCTTCCGTGTGCTTGTCTCTGGAAATTGGGTAGACTTTCCCAGACTCTGGTCCTTTCCCCCAAGCCCTCAGAGCTCAGGTGCACGCGTGGGTGCCCTGTTAATCCTGAAGTATGTCAGGCTGCACACTTCTACCCGTGTCAGGATTCGATGTCCTGACCAGACGGTGGTTTACTTGTCTCATGCTCATGAGTAAAACAGGAAGTCTTTACACACTTTACCAGTACATACTAACCCCCAGAAACCTCGAAACTCCTTTATCCTCACGTGCTGAAAGGGGCTGGGTTCCCCCAGCGGCTCAGCGGGTACAGAATCCACCTGCAATGCAGGAGACGCAGGTGACGCTGGTTTGATTCCTGGGTGGGGAAGATCCCCTAGAGGAGGGCATGGCAACCCGCTCCAGTATGGACAGAGGAGCCTGACGGGCTGTAGTCCAAAGGGTTGCAAAGAGTCAGACGTGACTCAGCGACTGTGTACACGGGCACACACTGAAAGTGGTTAGCCATCTATACAAGCCATTTTAACAAGCTTTTAAAGTTTATATACATAGTTTATATACACACGAGACAGCTTAAGATGTCTTGAAGATTCTTGTAAAGTCTGTTATTTGAATTGCTTAGTCTTCTTCCTGGTGTGTGTTGCACATAAAGAATAGTGCACGGACTTCCGTGTGCAGGGAATTACCCACAAGCACACCTCACTATGCAGCCACCCCTACCTAGCACAGCACCTGCAACCGGTTCAGGGGAAGCCGCCCCGCCCCTCGGCCCTGCAGCCCTGACACACGGCACTGCTTTGAGGCTGACGTCAGCGGACTCACTAGCATGAAGGCTTTTGTATTTTCCTCCTCTTGCCCCACACTATGCGTGTAGTGTCTGCCATGTCCTCATGTAGCAGGAGGGCTCCCCGCAGCTGTGTCCATCCACTCGAGGGTCAGTGGATGTTTGGGCTGTTCCTGAGCTCTTACAAACGCTGCTGCTCCATACACCTCTGGCCACGTCTTGTGGAGCAGGTTAGCTTCCACAGGTGAGGCCAGTCTCCAGAGTGGCTGGACCACTGTCACCCCCATCAGTGACATCATAGAAGTCCTACAGCCCTGCATCCCTGCCGTGACTTTAAATCTCAGCTCTGAGCAGCAGCCCCTTGGCTTCAGCTGCTTCCTTTGATCATAGCGGGACTCAGCGTCTTCTCCTGGGCTCCTGCCCACGGGGATGTCCCGTCCAGTGGGGTCCTTGTCCCAGTCTCTTGCCTGTTCTCTGGTCGGTCGTGGGTGTTGCGAGGGTCTTCCTTCACCTGCCCTGTCCCTCTCCTGGTGGTGCCTTGGAAACCACAGAAGTCTCAGCTCTAATGCAGCTTAAATTACACTGGTCTTTTCTAAATTAAAACCGAATCTAATCTGTATTATTATATGCCTATATTGTTTTGTACATTTTTATAAATAATTTCTTTCATAAAGCATATTATTTTTCCTAAAAGGATGTAACTAATGTAGTCTCTTCATATTCAATTTATGTCTCTGTTTATTTGCACATTCTTAGTCATTGTTTTTATACACAAAATTAACAGCTTTTCCAGTCAGTTATTACAGCATTCACTCTTGAGATAATAAATGTATTTTAAGCATATTTGCACTTTCACTGTCCAGTAGAATTTCAATGTAGAAAGCAGGTCAGCAGAGTTTGTTTCCCACATGAAGTCTAGCTTGTGTGCCAGTATTTGAAAGGAATCGGTAACTCCGAGTGGGATAGCTCATCACAGAACAGCAATGAGGCGGGTGATGACGGACAGGCCCACCGGGAGCCCACAGCTGAGACTTCATACATGAGGGTGGGAGGCTGGCAGGAGTGGGCTTGCAGGCTTGGCTGGCCACCTGCACCTTGTTCTGTGAATTTGGATCGCGGGCCTGCTGTGGGCGGCCGTGCCAGACAGCGCCCATCACGCATGGTCCCCACTTCCCTGCCCTCTGCCTCCCATGCCCCCTGTCTGCCAGGCTGGTCCACACCAACAGGCTCATCCAGCCCAGGAGGCTGCTCTACACCACAGGCCGCTCACCACCACTCGTGCTGAGGGCATGGCTGGGCGCTGAGCACAGCCGAGCCTGCAGCGCTGATGTCACGAACCACCAACACACAGGCTGTCGTGATGGACTTACCCAGGGGCGGAGGGTGGGTGCCAGCTTTCATTTGTTACTTCCGGGATGACTCTAAGGTGCAGTGGAGACTGCGAACCGGGGTTGGGGTGGTTGCCCTCACTCTGAGTTAGGGGCCTGAACATCCTGGAGGCTCCGTGGCCTCCCACTGTGCCCACCGCATGGGGGCTGCCTCCCATAGACCCCGCCCCACGGACAACAGCGTGTGGCCCCCAGGCGCCCTGTGAGGGGCTTTGCTGTGGGACAGTAGGCATGTGGCACCCAGAGCCTGCCGAGTTGCCCACCTGGTCCCCGGGCATCTGCTCCGGCCCCGCCCCTCTCCCGCCCCGCCCCCTTTCCCACCCCACCCTCTGCTCCTGCCC